>CM019070.1:87766618-87861618 GCA_009667805.1 Leptobrachium leishanense | reverse complement strand
TTGGGGCTGCTTATCCACCATCCGGACTATCCTGCGTTGCAACCTTTCATCAATTTTTCTCTTCCGGCCACGCCCAGAGAGATTAGCTACAGTGCCATGGGTTGCAAACTTCTTGATAATATTGCGCATTGTGGACAAAGGCAAATCTAGATCTCTGGAGATGGACTTGTAACCGATTGTTGATATTTTCCCACAATTCTGGTTGTCAAGTCCTCAGACAGTTCTCTTCTCTTTCTGTTGTCCATGCTTAGTGTGAGACACACAATACAAAGACTAACAGGGTTATCGAAATAGATCCGAATTGCTTGAGAAAGGTAACCGAACGCTGAAAATCAGTGTTCGGTTACCTTTCCTGGCCATTCGGCTATCCAGAGAGCAGGTAATTCGCCAAATCCTGGCGAATTGCCTGCACATACGGTGCCTGTTCGGTGCCTGTTCGAGGGCAGTGAAATCCCCGTGAAAATGCACTGCTTCGGCTATTCAGAGAACGAAAACCAGCAGTGAAAGGTTCCCGAAATGCCCTGCCATTCGGTGGTTTAATTCGGCAAGTTAATTCAGGAGAATCCCATAGGCTTCAATGTTAAAAATATTCCCGTTTTAATTCAATATCTAATAAACCGTTCATTATAAAATTCTGCAGTAAAGAGTCTCTTTATTAATAGATTTTTTAGGATACTTTAAGCATTATTCAGAATTTTTTTTTTTTTTAAGTTTTCTTATTTTTTCTGTAACAGCCCTTTTTATTATCATTCCCTGGACCTCATATGCAAATTTCAGACATTTCCGCTCAGTAGTTTCTTTGCAAACAGCTTTTTACTTTCACATTCATCCATTCTGCGGTGTCGGCTTTTTCTCAGCTTTTTTCGGCGGCTTCACTGCGTGTGATCGGCTCCTGCTCGGGTTTTTCCGGCGTCTTCGACGGGTTAATCCAGACATTTTTGAGGGTTTTCGGCGTGCATTCGGCAGGTTTTGCGGTTAGTTTTCGTCAGGTTTGCGGTAGCTTTTCCCTGCAATTCGGGGACCCTGTGCTGTTTGCTGAATACACCGCAGGGTCACCGAAATGGGATCGGCAATACGAACCGAATTGAAGAGAACGAAAAGTCACCGAACGTGCGGTGACTTTTCGAATCTCTTTGGATAACCCTGTATGTGAACTTCTCTCTTTTTTATCTGCTTTCAGGTGTGATTTTTATATTGCCCACACCTGTTACTTGCCCCAGGTGAGTTTACAGGAGCATCACATGCTTGAAACAATCTTATTTATCCACAATTTTGAAAGGGTGCCAAGAATTTTGTCCAGCCCATTTTTGGAGTTTGGTGTGACATTATGTCCAATTTGCTTTTTTTCCTCCCTTTTTTTGTTTTGTTCCAATACACACAAAGGGAATAAACATGTGTATAGCAAAACATGTGTTACTGCAATACTTTTCTGTGAGAAATACTTGATTTTCTGGAAAAATGTCTGGGGTGCCAACAATTTCGACCATGACTGTATATATACACCCCCCTCCCTCCGTCTCTGTATACACAGAGCCAGCTCTGTATACACAGTGACAGAGCCGACTCTGTATACAGATATACAATCTGTATCCCCCTCTCTGCTTAGATTGTAAGCTCTGGAGCAGGGTCCCCTCTTCTTTTAGATTGTAAGCTCTCGTGCAGGGTCCCCTCTTCTTTAAGATTGTAAGCTCTTGAGCAGGGTCCTCATCCCCACCAGATTTATATTAATCATTGTGTTAATCCTCCACGCATCAAGCTTAATAAAGATTTGACAATCATCATCTTTATTTGCTGTGTCCAGCATTCCAGTGGCCGCAGCAGCCCCTGCATCTCAGCCCAGGCAGCCTCTCCCAGCGTCTAAAGTGAGTAGGAGCAGTGGTGGATTTGAGGCGGAGTGAGGAGGTGACATCATAAGATCCACACAGACAGGAACTCCCCCCTTGCCCCATCCTGCGGACGCCCATGGGCGGCTGTGTTGTGAAACATCAGCGTTTGGGGTGGCAGGGGTTTGAAATATCAGCATTTCTGGAAGCTGCATCAGCTACATATTCAAAATGATCCGCATGGTGCCTGTAGCATCTCACGCCAAATAAATCCATGGTTGCTGTGGTTACCATGTTACCATGGTTGCTGTTGTTACTTGGTTGTCATGTTACTATGATGCCATGGATACCATGTTGCCATGGTTAAAATGGCTGCCATGGTTACTATGTTCCTATTATAACCATGTTGGCATGGTTACCTGGTTGCCATGGAAACCATGGTTGTCGTGGTTACCTGGTGTCCATGGAAACCATGGTTGCCATGGAAACCATGGTTGTTGTGGTTACCATGGTTACCTGGTTGGCATGGAAACAAAGGTTTCCATGGAAACCATGGTTGTTGTGATTACCATGAAAACCTGGTTGCCATGGAAACCATGGTTGTCGTGGTTACCTGGTTGCCGTGGAAACCAGGTTGCCATGGGTACCTGGTTGCTATGGAAACCATATTTGCCATGGAAGCTATCATTGCCATGGTTGCCTGAAAAAATTGAACCATGGAAATCGTGGTTGACATGGTTACCTGGTTGCTATGGAAACCATAGTTGCCATGGAAACCATGGTTGTCGTGGTTACCTGGTGTCCATGGAAACCATGGTTGCCATGGAAACCAGGTTGCCATGGAAACCATGGTTGTTGTGGTTACCATGGAAACCATGGTTACCTGGTTGCCATGGAAACAATGGTTTCCATGGAAACCATGGTTACCCGGTTGCCATGGAGACCAGGTTGCCATAGAAACCATGGTTGTCGTGGTTACCATGAAACCCTGGTTGCCATGAAAATCATGGTTGTCGTGGTTACCTGATTGCCGTGGAAACCAGGTTGCCATGGTTACCTGGTTGATATCATTGCCATGGTTGCCATGGAAACCATGGTTGTCGTGGTTACCTGGTGTCCATGGAAACCATGGTTGCCATGGAAGCTATGGTTGCCGTGGTTGCCTGGATGCCATGGAAACCATGGTTGTTGTGGTTACCTGGTGTCCATGGAAACCAGGTTGCCATGGAACCATGGTTGTCATGGTTACCTGGATGCCATGGAAACCATGGTTGTTGTGGTTACCTGGTTGCCATGAAACCATGGTTACCAGGTTGCCATGGAAACCATGGTTACCTGGTTGCCATGGAAACCATGGTTGTCATGGTTACCTGGTGTCCATGGAAGCCATGGTTACCTGGTTGCCATGGAAACAATGGTTGCCATGGAAGTCGCATTACCTGGTTGCCGTGGAAACCAGGTTGCCATGGTTACCTGGTTGATATCATTGCCATGGTTGCCATGGAAACCATGGTTGTCGTGGTTACCTGGTGTCCATGGAAACCAGGTTGCCATGGAAACCATGGTTGCCATGGAAGCTATGGTTGCCGTGGTTGCCTGGATGCCATGGAAACCATGGTTGTTGTGGTTACCTGGTGTCCATGGAAACCAGGTTGCCATGGAACCATGGTTGTCATGGTTACCTGGATGCCATGGAAACCATGGTTGTTGTGGTTACCTGGTTGCCATGAAACCATGGTTACCAGGTTGCCATGGAAACCATGGTTACCTGGTTGCCATGGAAACCATGGTTGTCATGGTTACCTGGTGTCCATGGAAACCATGGTTGCCATGGTTACCTGGTTGCCATGGAAACAATGGTTGCCATGGAAGTCGCATTACCTGGTTGCCGTGGAAACCAGGTTGCCATGGTTACCTGGTTGATATCATTGCCATGGAAACCATGGTTGTCGTGGTTACCTGGTGTCCATGGAAACCAGGTTGCCATGGAAACCATGGTTGTCATGGTTACTTGGTGTCCATGGAAACCAGGTTGCCATGGAAACCATGGTTGTTGTGGTTACCATGGTTACCCAGTTGCCATGGAAACCATGGTTACCTGGTTGCCGTGGAAACCATGGTTGTCGTGGTTACCTGGTGTCCATGGAAACCATGGTTGCCATGGAAACCAGGTTGCCATGGAAACCATGGTTGTTGGGATTACCTGGTTGCCATGGAAACCATGTTGCCGTGGAAACCATGGTTACCAGGTTGCCATGGAAACCATGGTTGTCGTGGTTACCTGGTGTCCATGGAAACCATGGTTGCCATGGAAACAATGGGTGCCATGGAAACCATGGTTACCCGGTTGCCATGGAAACCATGGTTGTCGTGGTTACTATGGAAACCATGGTTGTCATGCTTACCTGTTTGCCGTGAAAACCAGGTTGCCATGGTTACCTGGTTGCTATTGTTGCCGTGGTTGCCTGGATGCCATGGAAACCATGGTTGTTGTGGTTACCTGGTGTCCATGGAAACCAGGTTGCCATGGTTGTCATGGTTACCTGGTTGCCATGGAAACCAGGTTGCCATGGAAACCATGGCTGTTGTGGTTACCTGGTTGCCACGAAACCATGGTTACCAGGTTGCCATGGAAACCATGGTTATCTGGTTGCCATGGAAACCATGGTTGTCGTGGTTACCTGGTGTCCGTGGAAACCAAGTTGCCATGGAAACCATGGTTGTCGTGGTTACCTGGTGTCCATGGAAACCGGGTTGCCATGGAAACCATGGTTGTCATGGTTACCTGGTGTCCATGGAAACCAGGTTGCCATGGAAACCATGGTTGTTGTGGTTACCTGGTGTCCATGGTAACCATGGTTGCCATGGAAACCATGGTTGTCATGGTTACTTGGTGTCCATGGAAACCAGGTTGCCATGGAAACCATGGTTGTTGTGGTTACCATGGTTACCCGGTTGCCATGGAAACCATGGTTACCTGGTTGCCGTGGTTACCTGGTGTCCATGGAAACCATGGTTGCCATGGAAACCAGGTTGCCATGGAAACCATGTTACCTGGTTGCCGTGGAAACCATGGTTGTCGTGGTTACCTGGTGTCCATGGAAACCATGGTTGCCATGGAAACCAGGTTGCCATGGAAACCATGGTTGTTGTGGTTACCTGGTTGCCATGGAAACCATGTTGCCATGGAAACCATGTTGCCATGGAATCCATGGTTACCAGGGTGCCGTGGAAACCATGGTTGCCATGGAAACCATGGTTGTCGTGGTTACCTGGTGTCCATGGAAACCATGGTTGCCATGGAAACAATGGGTGCCATAGAAACCATGGTTACCCGGTTGCCATGGAAACCATAGTTGTCGTGGTTACCATGGAAACCATGGTTGTCATGCTTACCTGGTTGCCGTGAAAACCAGGTTGCCATGGTTACCTGGTTGCTATTGTTGCCGTGGTTGCCTGGATGCCATGGAAACCATGGTTGTTGTGGTTACCTGGTGTCCATGGAAACCAGGTTGCCATGGTTGTCCTGGTTACCTGGTTGCCATGGAAACCAGGTTGCCATGGAAACCATGGCTGTTGTGGTTACCTGGTTGCCACGAAACCATGGTTACCAGGTTGCCATGGAAACCATGGTTATCTGGTTGCCATGGAAACCATGGTTGTCGTGGTTACCTGGTGTCCGTGGAAACCAAGTTGCCATGGAAACCATGGTTGTCGTGGTTACCTGGTGTCCATGGAAACCAGGTTGCCATGGAAACCATGGTTGTCGTGGTTACCTGGTGTCCATGGAAACAATGGTTGTCATGGAAACCATGGTTACCCGGTTGCCATGGAAACCATGGTTGTCGTGGTTACCTGGTGTCCATGGAAACCGGGTTGCCATGGAAACCATGGTTGCCATGGAAACCATGGTTGCCATGGAAACATGGTTGTTGTGATTACCTGGTTGCCATGGAAACCTGGTTGCCATGGAATCCATGGTTACCCGGTTGTCATGGAAATTATGGTTACCTGGTGTCCATGGAAACAATGGTTGCCATGGAAACCATGGTTACCCATTGCCATGGAAACCATGGTTGTCACGGTTACCTGGTTGCCATGGTTACCTGGTTGCTATGGAAACCATAGTTGCCATGGAAACTATCGTTGCCTGGTTTCCATGGAAACTATGGTTGTCGTGGTTACCTGGTTGCCATGGAAACCATGGTTGCAGTGGAAACCATGGTTGTTGTGGTTACCTGGTTGCCATGGAAACCATGGTTGTCGTGGTTACCTGGTGTCCATGGAAACCGGGTTGCCATGGAAACCATGGTTGCCATGGAAACATGGTTGTTGTGATTACCTGGTTGCCATGGAAACCTGGTTGCCATGGAATCCATGGTTACCCGGTTGTCATGGAAATTATGGTTGCCTGGTGTCCATGGAAACAATGGTTGCCATGGAAACCATGGTTACCCATTGCCATGGAAACCATGGTTGTCACGGTTACCTGACAACCATGGTTACCTGGTTGCTATGGAAACCATAGTTGCCATGGAAACTATCGTTGCCTGGTTTCCATGGAAACTATGGTTGTCGTGGTTACCTGGTTGCCATGGAAACCATGGTTGCAGTGGAAACCATGGTTGTTGTGGTTACCTGGTTGCCATGGAAACCATGGTTACCCGGTTGCCATGGAAACCATGGTTACCTGGTTGCCATGGAAACCATGGTTGTCGCGGTTACCTGGTTGCCGTGGTTACCTGGTTCTATGGAAACCATAGTTGCCATGGAAGCTATGGTTGCCGTGGTTGCCTGGATGCCATGCAAAACATGGTTGTTGTGGTTACCTGGTCCATGGAAACCAGGTTGCAATGGAAACCATGGTTGTCATGGTTACCTGGTTGCCATGGAAACCATGGTTGTTGTGGTTACCTAGTTGCCATGAAACCATGGTTGCCCTGGTTGCCATGGAAACCATGGTTGTCATGGTTACCTGGTGTCCATGGAAATTATGGTTGCCATGGAAACCATGGTTACCTGGTTGCCATGGAAACAATGGGTGCCATGGAAACCATGGTTGTCGCGGTTACCTGGTTGCCGTGGAAACCAGGTTGCCATGGTTACCTTGTTGTCTGGATGCCATGGAAACCATGGTTGTTGTGGTTACCATGGTTACCTGGTTGCCATTCAAACCATGGTTACCCGGTTGCCATGGAAACCATGGTTACCTGGTTGCCATGGAAACCATGGTTGTCGTGGTTACTTGGTGTCCATGGAAACCATGGTTGCCATGGAAACCATGGTTGTCGTGGTTACTTGGTGTCCATGGAAACCATGGTTGCCATGGAAACCATGGTTGTTGTGGTTACCTGGTTGCCATGGAAACCTGGTTGCCATGGAAACCATGGTTACCAGGTTGCCATGGAAACCATGGTTGTCGTGGTTACCTGGTGTCCATGGAAACCATGGTTGCCATGGAAACCATGTTACCTGGTTGCCATGGAAACCATGGTTGTTGTGGTTACCTGGTGTCCATGGAAACCAGGTTGCCATGGATGGTTGTCATGTTACCTGGTTGCCATGGAAACCATGGTTGTTGTGGTTGCCTGGTTGCCATGAAACCATGGTTACCAGGTTGCCATGGAAACCATGGTTATCTGGTTGCCATGGAAACCATGGTTGTCGTGGTTACCTGGTGTCCATGGAAACCATGGTTGCCATGGAAATCATGTTACCTGGTTGCCATGGAAACCATGGTTACCCGGTTGCCATGGAAACCATGGTTGTCGTGGTTACCTGGTGTCCATGGAAACCATGGTTGCCATGGAAACATGGTTGTTGTGATTACCTGGTTGCCATGGAAACCATGGTTGTCATGGTTACCTGGTTGCCATGGAAGCCATGGTTGTCGTGGTTACCTGGTGTCCATGGAAACCATGGTTGCCATGGAAACCATGGTTACCTGGTTGCCATGGAAACATGTTACCCGGTTGCCATGGAAACCATGGTTACCTGGTTGCCATGGAAACCATGGTTGTCGTGGTTGCCATGGAAACCATGGTTGTCATGGTTACCTGGTGTCCGTGGAAATTATGGTTGCCATGGAAACCATGGTTACCTGGTTGCCATGGAAACAATGGTTGCCATGGAAACCATGGTTGTCGCGGTTACCTGGTTGCCGTGGAAACCAGGTTGCCATGGTTACCTGGTTGTCTGGATGCCATGGAAACCATGGTTGTTGTGGTTACCATGGTTACCTGGTTGCCATTCAAACCATGGTTACCCGGTTGCCATGGAAACCATGGTTACCTGGTTGCCATGGAAACCATGGTTGTCGTGGTTACTTGGTGTCCATGGAAACCATGGTTGCCATGGAAACCATGGTTGTTGTGGTTACCTGGTTGCCATGGAAACCATGGTTACCAGGTTGCCATGGAAACCATGGTTGTCGTGGTTACCTGGTGTCCATGGAAACCATGGTTGCCATGGAAACCATGGTTACCTGGTTGCCATGGAAACCATGGTTGTTGTGGTTACCTGGTGTCCATGGAAACCAGGTTGCCATGGATGGTTGTCATGTTACCTGGTTGCCATGGAAACCATGGTTGTTGTGGTTGCCTGGTTGCCATGAAACCATGGTTACCAGGTTGCCATGGAAACCATGGTTGTCGTGGTTACCTGGTGTCCATGGAAACCATGGTTGCCATGGAAATCATGTTACCTGGTTGCCATGGAAACAATGGTTGCCATGGAAACCATGTTACCCGGTTGCCATGGAAACCATGGTTGTCGTGGTTACCTGGTGTCCATGGAAACCATGGTTGCCATGGAAACATGGTTGTTGTGATTACCTGGTTGCCATGGAAACCATGGTTGTCATGGTTACCTGGTTTCCATGGAAGCCATGGTTGTCGTGGTTACCTGGTGTCCATGGAAACCATGGTTGCCATGGAAACCATGGTTACCTGGTTGCCATGGAAACATGTTACCCGGTTGCCATGGAAACCATGGTTACCTGGTTGCCATGGAAACCATGGTTGTCGTGGTTACCTGGTGTCCATGGAACCATGGTTGTTGTGATTACCTGGTTGCCATGGAAACCAGGTTGCCATGGAAACCATGGTTGTTGTGGTTACCTGGTTGCCATGAAACCATGGTTACCAGGTTGTCATGGAAACCATGGTTATCTGGTTGCCATGGAAACCATGGTTACCTGGTTGCCATGGAAACCATGGTTGTCGTGGTTACCTGGTGTCCATGGAACCATGGTTGCCATGGAAACATGGTTGTTGTGATTACTTGGTTGCCATGGAAACCAGGTTGCCATGGAAACCCTGGTTGTTGTGGTTACCTGGTTGCCATGAAACCATGGTTACCAGGTTGCCATGGAAACCATGGTTATCTGGTTGCCATGGAAACCATGGTTGTCATGGTTACCTGGTGTCCATGGAAACCAGGTTGCCATGGAAACCATGGTTGTTGTGGTTACCTGGTTGCCATGAAATAATGGTTACCAGGTTGCCATGGAAACCATGGTTATCTGGTTGCCATGGAAACCATGGTTGTCATGGTTACCTGGTGTCCATGGAAACCAGGTTGCCATGGAAACCATGGTTGTTGTGGTTACCTGGTGTCCATGGAAACCATGGTTGCCATGGAAACCATTTTACCTGGTTGCCATGGAAACAATGGTTGCCATGGAAACCATGGTTACCCGGTTGCCATGGAAACCATGGTTGTCATGGTTACCTGGTGTCCATGGAAACCATGGTTGCCATGGAAACATGGTTGTTGTGATTACCTGGTTGCCATGGAAACCATGGTTGTCATGGTTACCTGGTTGCCATGGAAACATGTTACCCGGTTGCCATGGAAACCATGGTTACCTGGTTGCCATGGAAACCATGGTTGTCGTGGTTACCTGGTGTCCATGGAACCATGGTTGCCATGGAAACATGGTTGTTGTGATTACCTGGTTGCCATGGAAACCAGGTTGCCATGGAAACCATAGTTGTTGTGGTTGCCATGAAACCATGGTTACCAGGTTGCCATGGAAACCATGGTTATCTGGTTGCCATGGAAACCATGGTTGTCATGGTTACCTGGTGTTCATGGAAACCAGGTTGCCATGGAAACCATGGTTGTTGTGGTTACCTGGTTGCCATGGAAACCTGGTTGCCATGGAAACCATGGTTACCCGGTTGCCATGGAAACCATGTTACCTGGTTGCCATGGAAACTATGGTTGTCGTGATTACCTGGTTGCCATGGAAACCATGTTACCTGGTTGCCATGAAAACTATGGCTGTCGTGGTTACCTGGTTGCCATGGAAACCATGGTTACCTGGATGCCATGGAAACAATGGTTGCCATGGAAACCATGGTTACCCGTTGCCATGGAAACATGGTTGTCGCGGTTACCTTGTTGCCGTGGAAACCAGGTTGCCATGGTTACCTGGTTGCTATGGAAACCATAGTTGCCATGAAAGCTATTGTTGCCATGGTTGCCTGGATGCCATGGAAACCATGGTTGTCGTGGTTACCTGGTGTCCATGGAAACCAGTTTGCCATGGAAACCATGGTTACCTGGTTGCAATGGAAACATGTTACCCGGTTGCCATGGAAACCATGGTTACCTGGTTGCCATGGAAACCATGGTTGTCGTGGTTACCTGGTGTCCATGGAAACCATGGTTGCCATGGAAACATGGTTGTTGTGATTACCTGGTTGCCATGGAAACCAGGTTGCCATGGAAACCATGGTTGTTATGGTTACCTGGTTGCCATGAAACCATGGTTACCAGGTTGCCATGGAAACCATGGTTATCTGGTTGCCATGGAAACCATGGTTGTCATGGTTACCTGGTGTCCATGGAAACCAGGTTGCCATGGAAACCTTGGTTGTCATGGTTACCATGGAAACCTGGTTGCCATGGAAACCATGGTTATCTGGTTGCCATGGAAACCATGGTTGTCGTGGTTACCTGTGTCCGTGGAAACCATGGTTGTCGTGGTTACCTGGTGTCCATGGAAACCAGGTTGCCATGGAAACCATGGTTGTCGTGGTTACCTGGTGTCCATGGAAACTGGGTTGCCATGGAAACCATGGTTGTCATGGTTACCTGGTGTCCATGGAAACCAGGTTGCCATGGAAACCATGGTTGTTGTGGTTACCTGGTGTCCATGGTAACCATGGTTGCCATGGAAACATGGTTGTTGTGATTACCTGGTTGCCATGGAAACCTGGTTGCCATGGAATCCATGGTTACCCGGTTGTCATGGAAATTATGGTTACCTGGTGTCCATGGAAACAATGGTTGCCATGGAAACCATGGTTACCCGTTGCCATGGAAACCATGGTTGTCACGTTACCTGGTTGCCATGGTTACCTGGTTGCTATGGAAACCATAGTTGCCATGGAAACTATCGTTGCCTGGTTTCCATGGAAACTATGGTTGTCGTGGTTACCTGGTTGCCATGGAAACCATGGTTGCAGTGGAAACCATGGTTGTTGTGGTTACCTGGTTGCCATGGAAACCATGGTTACCCGGTTGCCATGGAAACCATGGTTACCTGGTGTCCATGGAAACCATGGTTACCTGGTTGCCATGGAAACAATGGTTACCATGGAAACCATGGTTACCCATTGCCATGGAAACCATGGTTGTCGCGGTTACCTTGTTGCCGTGGTTACCTGGTTGCTATGGAAACCATAGTTGCCATGGAAGCTATGGTTGCCGTGGTTGCCTGGATGCCATGGAAAGCATGGTTGTTGTGGTTACCTGGTCAATGGAAACCATGGTTGTTGTGGTTACCTGGTTGCCATGGAAACCATGGTTGTTGTGGTTACCTAGTTGCCATGAAGCCATGGTTGCCCTGGTTGCCATGGAAACCATGGTTGTCATGGTTACCTGGTGTCCACGGAAATTATGGTTGCCATGGAAACCATGGTTACCTGGTTGCCATGGAAACAATGGTTGCCATGGAAACCATGGTTGTCGCGGTTACTTGGTTGCCGTGGAAACCAGGTTGCCATGGTTGTCTGGATGCCATGGAAACCATGGTTGTTGTGGTTACCATGGTTACCTGGTTGCCATGGAAACCATGGTTACCTGGTTGCCATGGAAACCATGGTTGTTGTGGTTACCTGGTTGCCATTAAACCATGGTTACCAGGTTGCCATGGAAACCATGGTTATCTGGTTGCCATGGAAACCATGATTGTCATGGTTACCTGGTGTCCATGGAAACCAGGTTGCCATGGAAACCATGGTTGTTGTGGTTACCTGGTTGCCATGGAAACCATGGTTACCCGGTTGCCATGGAAACCATGTTACCTGGTTGCCATGGAAACTATGGTTGTCGTGATTACCTGGTTGCCATGGAAACCATGTTACCTGGTTGCCATGAAAACTATGGCTGTCGTGGTTACCTGCTTGCCATGGAAACCATGGTTACCTGGTTGCCATGGGCCATGGAAATAATGGTTGCCATGGAAACCATGGTTACCCGTTGCCATGGAAACATGGTTGTCGCGGTTACCTTGTTGCCGTGGAAACCAGGTTGCCATGGTTACCTGGTTGCTATGGAAACCATAGTTGCCATGAAAGCTATTGTTGCCGTGGTTGCCTGGATGCCATGGAAACCATGGTTGTCGTGGTTACCTGGTGTCCATGGAAACCAGTTTGCCATGGAAACCATGGTTACCTGGTTGCCATGGAAACCACGGTTACCTGGTTGCCATTTAAACCATGGTTGTCGTGGTTACCTAATGTCCATGGAAACCATGGTTGCCATGGAAAACGAGGTTGCCATGGAAACCATGGTTGTTGTGGTTACCATGGAAACCATGGTTGTCGTGGTTACCTGGTGTCCATGGAAACCAGGTTGCCATGGAAACCATGGTTGTCGTGGTTACCATGAAAACCTGGTTGCCATGGAAACCATGGTTGCCATAGAAACCATGGTTGTGGTTACCTGGTTGCCATGGTTACCTGGTTGCTATGGAAACCATAGTTGCCATGGAAGCTACCGTTGCCATGGTTGCCTGGATGCCATGGTTACCTGGTGTCCATGGAAACCAGGTTGCCATGGAAACCATGGTTGTCATGGAAACCTGGTTGCCATGGAATCCATGGTTACCTGGTTGCCATGGAAACCATGGTTGCAATGGAAACCATGGTTGTTGTGGTTACTTGGTTGCCATATATTTTCTGTTTTAACTAGTACATGAAAATGCCTGAAAATAATATATACGAGGTCCTCTGAATAATGTAAAAAGCTGTAAAAAAACATATTAAAAAACCCCCACAGAATTAAAAATTTAGCTGAAAATCCCGAAAATTGCCTATGGATGAAACCTATGGATTCACCTGCTTCAACCTGTCAAATGAAAGCACTGAAAATCAGGGCATTTCACTGACATTTCTGTGCTGTTCAGCGTTCTGGACACAGAGAACACAGAGAACAGCAGCAAGCTCTTGAGCAGGGTCCTCATCCCCACCAGATTTATATTAACTATTGTGTTCCTCCTCCCAGGCAGACAAACTAGACCTCAGACCAGGGGGCATCAAGCTTAATAAAGATTTGACAATCATCACCTTTGTTTGCTGTGTCCAGGTGCTTAGAGGTTCCGGAAGGTGTAAGAGAGAAATCTGGGTGACACATAAACCCCGGACAGGACTTTTCCTTGCTCTCTACATGATGCCCTGTTACATACCCTCCCCCCTTGTTTCAACTCCCTGGGTGGAACACTGTCAGCTACACAAGCGTAGACTCTGGACAGAGCATCTACATTGGCCATTTTTTTACCCGGGCGATGCTTCACAGTGAAGCTGTAGTCCTGCAATGCCAGAAACCAACGGTTCACACGTCTATTGGTCTCCTTTTTTAGAGCCATCCATTTGAGGGGAGCATGGTCAGTCACCAGATCAAACTGGCGCCCTAATAAATAATATCTTAAGGCATCCAATGCCCATTTAATAGCCAAACCCTCCTTCTCAATCACTGCATATTTCTGTTCATGATTGTTTAGTTTTCTGCTTAAGTACACTACAGGGTGTTCCTCACCATTATGTACCTGTGACAAAACTGCCCCTAGGACTACAAAGTCCTTGGAAAAATCAGGGGAGTAGAGGATTGGCTGTGCACAAAGAGCCCTCTTCAGGACCTGGAAAGATTCCTCAGCTTCTGGGGACCATTTGACCATTAAATTCTTCCCTTTGGTAAGGTCTGTCAACGGGGCTGCAAGAGTTGCAAAGTTTGGGATAAACCTCCTGTAGTATCCCGTTATCCCAAGGAAAGCCCTGACTTGTTTTTTACTGGTGGGACGTGGCCACTCCTGAATGGCTTCTACTTTGTTTAGCTGGGGTTTTATGACTCCACGCCCAATCGTGTAACCTAAATATTTGGCTTCCTCTAACCCCAGGGCACATTTTTTGGATTAGCAGTGATACCTGCTCTATGGAGAGTTTCCAAGACAGCTTGGACTCGAGGCAAATGAGATTCCCAGTCAGTGCTATGTACTACGATGTCATCCAAGTATGCTGCAGCATACTGTTGGTGGGGTCTCAAAAGTTTGTCCATAGCTCTCTGAAATGTAGCAGGTGCATTTTGTAATCCAAAAGGCATCTTTTATATTGAAACAAACCCTCAGGGGTTACGAAGGCCGTCTTCTCCTTGGCACCTTCTGTCAGGGGAATCTGCCAATATCCTTTGGTCAAGTCCAAAGTTGTCAAATAATGAGCTGTGCCCAGTCGGTCTATAAGTTCGTCTACCCGGGGCATAGGATAAGTGTCAAACTTGGTCACTGAATTGAGCTTCCTAAAATCATTGCAAAACCTCCAACTCCCATCTGGCTTTGGGACTAGGACAATGGGACTGGACCAGTCACTACTGGAATCTTCAATGATGTCTAGCATTTCCTTCACTTCCCTACTGATGTCTTTCCTCCTTGCCTCAGGAATACGGTAAGGTTTAAGTTTAACCCGTGCCCCTGGTTCAGTAACAATGTCATGTTGTGTTACCGACGTCTGACCAGGCAGCTCTGAAAATTTTTCTCGTTTTTTTATTAAAAACTCTCTGACTTCCTGCTTTTGTGACTTAGACAGCGACTCAGCAATTTTTACTTCAGGGACCTAAGGGTGTTCAGTATCCAGCTGGTGGGTTATTGGGATGAACCCAGCAGCTAGCGATACTCTATCTTTCCAGGGCTTTAGCAAGTTCACATGGTATATTTGCTCTGGTTTTCTTTTCCCTGGTTGGTGAATTTTATAATTTACTTCCCCAACTCTTTCTATCACTTCAAAGGGACCCTGCCACTTAGCAAGGAACTTGCTCTCAACTGTGGGAACTAATACCAGCACCCTGTCGCCAGGTGAGAAAATGCGGACTCGAGCATCCCTGTTATATATTCTCTGCTGAGCTGCCTGCGATTGAGCTAAATGCTCTTTTACAATTGGCATTACTACTGTAATTCTGTCCTGCATCTGCGAAATATGCTCAATAATGCTTTTGTGGGGTGTCTTCTCCCCCTCCCAGGTCTCTTTGGCTATGTCCAGAAGTCTCCGAGGGTGTCTCCCATAGAGTAATTCAAATGGAGAGTACCCTGTAGAGGACTGAGGAACTTCTCTGATGGCAAACATCAGATATGGAAGCAAATAGTCCCAGTTTTTCCCATCCTTGTCAACAACCTTTTTCAGCATGCTTTTTAAGGTTTTATTAAATCGCTCTACTAGTCCATCGGTTTGAGGATGGTATACCGAGGTTCGCAAATGCGTCACCTTAAACAACTTGCACAATTCTTTTGTCACTCGTGACATAAATGGGGTACCTTGGTCCGTCAGAAGGTCCTTAGGGATCCTGACCCGGCTAAACACCTGTAATAACTCCTTAGCTATATTCTTGGCTGATGTCTGGCGTAGGGGAATTGCTTCAGGGTAACGGGTAGCGTAATCCATAATGACCAGGATATACTGATGCCCTCGGGCAGACTTCGGAAGCGGGCCCACAAGGTCCATAGCAATTCTCTCAAATGGCACCTTGATTATTGGCAAGGGTACTAAGGGACTCCGAAAATGAGGTAGGGGTGCAGACATTTGACAAACCGGACAAGATTTGCAATAGTTTTCAATATCTTTTTGTACCCCAGGCCAGTAAAACCTCTGTAAAACCCTTTCAGTGGTTTTCTCAGTACCTAGCTGACCCCCCAATAAGTGTCCATGGGCAAGCTCCAATACCACCTTTTTGTACGGTTTGGGGACCACTAATTGCTCAATAATTTCATTGTACTTTTTATACACACGATATAGCATGTCATCATTACTAATGAAGTAAGGAAAAGAGAGCCTATTCCCTGGGTCAACAGGTTCCCCATTGATCATCATAACATTTTCCCAGGCCCTCACAAGAGTAGGATCCTTCCTCTGCTCACTACCAAAGTTCTCTCTATTAGTGTTAAGATCTGCAAACTCTAGAGTAGCTTCAGTTTCAACAGAGGGCTGTCTATCCTCATTGGCTATAGGGCCTTCAGACTCTTCCAATTCTCCTGCCAAAACAGAGAAGGGAAAGTCTGGGGACCCCCAAGAGGGATCCTCTGAATACAACTGCTCTGCAGCATCCATGTATTCAGATTCAGTCTCTGGTTTAGAAACTGTGGCACAGTCTGGGTGTTCCCAGAGTTCCCAATATTCAGGAAAGTCTCTCCCTATAATTACATCATGCACCAAATGAGGCACAACCCCAACCAAGTGCCTCAGATCACCCTGTGCGGTTCCAAACTTCACAGCTACTATAGGATACTCCCGAGTATCACCATGTACACACACTACAGCAACCTTTTTAGCCCGGAAGTTCACAGAGCCTATCAATTCAGCCTTAATAAGGGTTACTAAACTTCCAGAGTCCAGCAAAGCTGTAACATGCTTATCATTCACAGTTATTGCACACATGTGTTTTCCCTTTACTGGCACCGCGGTGCATGAAACCGTGGAAAACAAAGACTGCCGTCTTTCCTTGAAAGACAAGTCACACTGCATAGGCTCATCAGTTAATGGACAGTTCGCAGCTAAATGCCCAAGTTCCTGGCACCGAAAACATCTTACATTCCTCAGGTTAAGTCTGCTGACGGGCACTGGTGTTCCCGCTTTGGAATGCCAACCTCCCCGGTTTAAATCAGCAGTTTTTCCCTCTGCCTCCTTGCCACGCTCACCACCCACATTCCCTGGAACAGTCTTACCGATTGCCGAGGGAGGCCTTGGTTTTGGGCGGAAAGTCCATGGGGTCACCGGGGAGGCGTTCAAGTCCTCAGCTGCAAAGTACCTCTCAACAATCTCCACAAGCTGATCCACCGACTTGCGGTCCCCTTGGGTTACACACTTTTGCAAGACGATCGGTAAGGATCTTAGGAAGCGATCCATGACTACCCGCTCAATGATCTGTGGCAACGAGAGGGACTCCGGTTGCAGCCATTTTCGGACCAGGTGGATGAGGTCAAACATCTGTGACCGCGGTGACTTCCCAGCTTGGTAGGACCAGTTGTTAACACGCTGTGCTCGCACTGCCAAAGTAACACCTCGCCGTGCTAGTATCTCCAGCTTGACCTTGTCATAATCCATGGCATCCACAGACTCCAAATCATAATATGCTTTCTGTGATTCACCGGTTAGCAAGGGTGCCAGCAATCCTGCCCACCGTGTCTTAGGCCATGCTTCCCTCTCAGCGGTTCTTTCAAATGTTAACAGGAAGGCCTCTGGATCATCCTCTGCTGTCATCTTGGAAAGGAAGCGACTGACATGGATGGGTGAGGAGTTGTCAGAAGAATCTGCAGCTTGCAGGGGAGACCTCTGTGCCAGAGTCTGCACCACCTCCGTCAGAGTCTTGCGATCGCCTTCAGCAGCAACTGCAAGCTTTTCAAATAACATTTGTGTCTGTTCCTGTACAGCACTGATCTGCTGCTGCGTGTGCGTGTGCAGCACCTGAGTTTGCTTCTGCAGAGCATTTAACATGTCCCGCTGTGTAGCATTAGCCTGTTGCTGTGCTGCATTAGCCAACACCAACTGTTTTATAACATCCTCCATTTTTTTTTTTTCTTTTTCACTTCAGTAATTGCCTTTTAAATAGCAGGTTCTTGCTATCACTTGCCCAAAGTTCTCCACCATATGTGAGCTGGGAAACAGGTAGCGGGTGCAATTGCTCTCTGGGGTGAGCACTCTTGAAAGGTTCAGAGACCAGACCAGTGACTTTTCTTCAAACGGGGGTACATTTATTGCAGCAACCCACAGGTTATACACCACACTGTATATTGCTCAAAATAAACAGTTCAGAAGCAAAGAAAATTCCTAGCCGTGTCCCGGCACTAACTAAACATACAATAGTCCTGACTAACAACCTGTGCAAACCTAGTGTTTGTCATGCTTCAGCAAACTAGCATGACCAACCTTGTGCTCCAGCAGATAGAGACCGTCTGCTCCCCAGACTCCAGAGCGATGTCTGTTTGCCTCACCTGCACTAAATTGCCACTGAGGCAAAGTGCAAAACCAGGTGCTTAGAGGTTCCGGAAGGTGTAAGAGAGAAATCTGGGTGACACATAAACCCCGGACAGGACCTTTCCTTGCTCTCTACATGATGCCCTGTTACAATATATATATACACAGGGCTCGAGTCCTGCGGGAATGCGCTTGAACGGCGTTCCCGCACTTCTCCCGCAGCGGGAATGTTGTGGGAATGCATGTTCCGGCTGTGAGCCGACTTATCACTGGGGCTGCTAGCGGATTGCATTAACCGCATTCTGCTAGCAGCCCCCTCGACTGGTCGCGTTCCCCGAGCGCCTGCCTGCTCCGTGTGTTCCCTGAGCTCAGCCGCCGTCCTCAGCCCTGTGAAGGCTGTGACGCAGCCTACAACCAAGATCTTGCGAGATCACGTCACAGTTTTCAGTAGCCGGCGGCCGCATACAGGAGCAGGCTGGCACTCAGGAGAGGAGGAAGACGCAGCGCAGGACAGCTGATCTGGAGGTCTGAGCTGCTGGGTAAGTATAATTCTGGGGGGTCTAGTGCCTGGGTATGTAATTCTGCGGGGTCCAGTGCCTGGGTATATAATTCTGGGGGGTCCAGTGCCTGGGTATGTAATTCTTGGGGGTCCAGTGCCTGGGTATATAATTCTGGGGGTCCAGTGCCTGGGTATATAATTCTGGGGGGGTCCTGCATTTGGGTATAATAATTCTGGGGTCCAGTGCCTGGGTATATAATTCTGAGGGGTCCAGTGCCTGGGTATGTAATTCTTGGGGGTCCAGTGCCGGGGTATATAATTCTGGGGGTCCAGTGCCTGGGTATATACCGTATTTTTCGCTCCATAAGACGCACTTTTCCCCCCAAAAAAGTGGGGGGAAAATGTGTGCATCTTATGGAGCGAATACTGCAAAAAAGAGTGCACGTTGGGGACCTTAATGATGCCGTGGGGAAGCAGGAATTCCATGGTGGCAGCGTGGAGAAGCGGGTCCCGGCCAAGAAGGAGGAGATCGTACAGAGGACGAGGGAAGGCTACAAGCGAGGAGTGAGTGCTGTTGCTGGCTGTGTTATCGCCGCGCTGATTGGATAAGAGTTTGAAGTAGGCGGCGTTTCATAGTAGACAGCGGGGACAGGAAATGATACTGACAGTTGCTGCATTTCTTGCACAAAAATACTACAGTACCTCATTCTACCAGTGCAAGGATGATAAAGCAGAAAAGGCTAGCACATAAAATTCCTTTTAAACTAGAGGTAGTAAAATATGCTAAGGAGCATGGAAACAGAGCAGCAGAGAGACATTTTGGGCCTCCTCCAACTGAAAAAATAATTAGAGTGGAGGAAACAGGAGGATCAGCTGCAAAAAGCAAATAAAAGTCAGCACACTTGTAGCGCTGTGCTAAAAATCTTGCTGTGGCAGTACCTATTTTTGGCCACAAGATGGAGACTATCGCGATCAGAGATGCTGGACATTGGGACTACAATAACTGGCATGCTTTGCAAGAAGCCAGGAAGTGGGTGGAGGCTGGAGTCTTACATCCTCTGCCTCGTGGAGAAAGTGCCAGAGCGCGCCAGGGGATGAGAGAAAGCAGACGCACTGAGGAGACCGCTGGAGGAGCTAGGCCAAAGCCTGAGGGAGACCTGTAATTCCTATTTGGGTCACTCCACCAGAGGAGAAGGAGACTTGCCAGTACCCAGACAACAGCTGCAGACCGGCGGAATCGAACAGAGAGCAGGCGGGAAGCTGGACAAGCTGCAGGAAGGTAGACAACGGATCCGGCCGCTAGTATCCCCAGTCAAGATCCGGCGGAGAGACGTCCTGGGTCAGCGGAGCCTAAAGCCTGGGTCGGATGGGTGAGAGGCCTCCAAGGCTGTTGTATGATTAAAGGTCAAGCTGCTGTTTTCTCTTTAAAGTTTACAGGGCCCCAACTGACTAGTCGAAGACCTTTCTTTAATAAATTCACTGGCCAGTTGAACAGTACCCGGGTACCACACACACACACAGATACGCTTCTCACATTCTGGAACTTAACTTGTACAGGACTCATTTCCTTTTACGAATCGGAACGGGGGTTAAAGACAAAGATACGTTCCGAATACATTTTTTCTCTTTTTCCGCTGCGCGTTTGCCGTAATACGAAAGGGATTGTATGTTTGGGGTTTCGTTACGTGTCCCTTTTTCTGAACTATCGGGAAATTGCATTCTTTTATGTTCGGTCGCGAATATTTTATTTTCCGAAATACGAAGCCTCGTGTTTTGTTTCTTTTTCGCTGCGCATTTTACCGTAATACGAAAATATTGTAATAAAACTTGTGAATACCGTGCTTCAACATCTGCTCAAGATTTTAGTAAACTATTTAACCCCTTAAGGACCGAGGACGTACCATGTACGTCATTGCAGCGGGTCTCTCTTAGACCCGCTAACGTACATGGTACGTCCTGCCGTTTTTTGAGCGCTGGAAGCGATCGGATCGCTTCCAGCAGCTCAAACGCCATTGCAGGCTGCCTGGGAGTCCAGGCAGCCGTGCAATGGCGGTTAGAAGTGCCGGGGCACCATGTGATCGCTCCCCGGGAGCGATCAACATCCGGTTTCACCGGAGAGGTGCCCGGCACTTCTAGAGAGCGCTGGAAGCGATCGGTATCGCTTCCAGCTGCTCTGAGTATATTACAAGGATGCCTCGACATCGAGGCATCCTTGCAATATGCTTACCTGCCGCCGGTCCGTCCGTGATGGCTCCCCCGAGCGATCACTTCCAGTAGCGGCAGGAAGTACTGAGTGCCACGAGGTATCATGGCACTCAGTACAAAAACGATCACATCAGTGATCAGGTGCTCTGCTGGGTGCCTCGAGGGATCAAGGCACCCAGCAGAGTAAAAAAAAGTGTAAAAAAAAGTGAAAAAAAAGTAAAATAAAAAGTAAAATAAAAATAAAATAAATAAAATAAACTGACGGTTAGGGGTAGGGTTAGGGTTAGGGTTAGGGGTAGGGTTAGGGTTAGGGGTAGGGTTAGGGGTAGGGGTAGGGTTAGGGGTAGGGTTAGGGGTAGGGGTAGGGGTAGGGTTAGGGGTAGGGGTAGGGTTAGGGCTAGGGCTAGGGCTAGGGTTAGGGTTCTAAGGGCAGGGTCATCTTGGGGCTGAGTGGGATGTTCCTAGCCTGCCTCAGAGAGGCAGGCTAGCAACATCCAATCAGAAGTTAGAAAAAATCAAAATAAAATTTCTAATTTGTCAGGTCAGGTCAATATTTTGTAAATATTGGCTCTGACCTCTGTGATTCTCCCTCCCTCTCCTCACTTGTGTTTTGGTGAGCGAGAGAGAGAGATCAGATTTGACAGGTTAGAGATTTTAGTGAGATTTAGTGAGATTAGAAAAATTGAGGCAGATTTAGAGAGATTTTAGGGAGATTTAGAAGAATTGAGGCAGGTTTAGAGGGATTTAGAGAGATTTAGGTGTTTATTTTGTATTTTCTTGTGTGAAACCCAACGTTCTTCTAAGAACCAACAATCCGCTTATAATATATAATAATTATAAAAATTTATAATCTATTATATATAATGTCTGAGAGGGTGTACAGCGCCGAGGAGGCATATGCCATCCTGGCGTCAGAATCTGAGGCATCTGCGTCAGACTCAGACCCTCATTTCGACCCCGACATAACTGCTCAGAGAACGTCGCTAGAGATTACATTACTCACGCTGGCTGATGTATCTAGTGATGTTTCTGATGCAGATCCTGGTCACCACCTGCCAGCAGGAGACGCACAGCTCCAGCTGAGGAGGGCGGGTGCCTCATCGCCAGAGGCCAGATATCCTCCTTTCACGGCAAATCCTGGCATCAATATTGATGTTGCAGGATTTACCGCCAACACAGTTTTTGCAGGTGTTTATGGGGATGATTTGTTGGGCCACATCGTGGCCCAATCAAATCTGTATGCCCATCAGCATTGTGCTGCGAAGCCAGACTCCTACTTGGCAAGGCAGCAATGGACCCCGCTAGATGTGCCAGAATTTCTGAAATTCTGGGCACTTACTATGCTGAGGGCATCATAAAGAAGCCCTCAATTCGCTCCTACTGGAGCAGTAGCCCCATCTGCTCTACCCCCATTTACCCCCAATCAATGTCACGTAGAAGGTATGAAAACATTTTGCGTTTCATGCACTTCAGTGACAACAGCCTGTGCCCCCCTAGAGAGCATCCCCAGTTGACAGGCACCAGACTTTTACATTTTATTCGTACATTTTATGTTCTACAATTGGTGCTCTATTTTGCCAAAAATCTTTGCACACCTATGCATGGGGGGCATGGGTGTACTCAGGAGATCTTGCAGAAAACAACCTGGAGAGTTTTCATGCAGTAACAAACAACAGTGTCTCCTAAATCACAGTCCAAAACTACTGTGGGCGTAAAAATCTGAAAATTGAAAAATTACACCACACACCTTCTCAAATGTTTTGGGCTAAAACCGTTACATCCATGTCATCAAAGCACTCCATATGCAATACCTTAGGGGTGTCAACATAACAAATATAAACAATTTTCTGGCAATAATTCAAACTGGGGTATGCGGCGGTAGACCCCAAACCAAAGATAGGCCTAGCTGAAGAAATAATCTCAATTTCAACTCTAATGACAAAGTCATAAAAATTGTATTTGAACCTTCCCAAATCCTGGCAAACCTATGCATGGGGGCATGGGTGTACTCAGGAGATCTTGCAGAAAACAACCTGGAGAGTTTTCATGCAGTAACAACAACAGTGTCTCCTAAATCACAGTCCAAAACTACTGTGGGCGTAAAAATCTGAAAATTGAAATTACACCACACACCTTCTCAAATGTTTTGGGCTAAAACCGTTGCATCCATGGCATCAAAGCACTCCATATGCAATACCTTGGGGTCCAACATAACAAATATATAACAATTTTCTGGCAATAATTCAAACTGGGGTATGCGGTAGACCCAAAACCAAAGATAGGCCTAGTGAAGAAATAATCTCAATTTCAACTCTAATGACAAAGTCATAAAAATTGTATTTGAACCTTCCCAAAATCCTGGCAAACCTATGCATGGGGGGCATGGGTGTACTCAGGAGATCTTGCAGAAAACAACCTGGAGAGTTTTCATGCAGTAACAAACAACAGTGTCTCCTAAATCACAGTCCAAAACTACTGTGGGCGTAAAAATCTGAAAATTGAAAAATTACACCACACACACACCTTCTCAAATGTTTTGGGCTAAAACCGTTGCATCCATGGCATCAAAGCACTCCATATGCAATACCTTGGGGTGCAACATAACAAATATAAACAATTTTCTGGCAATAATTCAAACTGGGGTATGCGGTAGACCCAAAACCAAAGATAGGCCTAGCTGAAGAAATAATCTCAATTTCAACTCTAATGACAAAGTCATAAAAATTGTATTTGAACCTTCCCAAAATCCTGGCAAACCTATGCATGGGGGGCATGGGTGTACTCAGGAGATCTTGCAGAAAACAACCTGGAGAGTTTTCATGCAGTAACAAACAACAGTGTCTCCTAAATGACAGTCAAAACTACTGTGGGCGTAAAAATCTGAAAATTGAAAAATTACACCACACACCTTCTCAAATGTTTTGGGCTACAACCGTTGCATCCATGGCATCAAAGCACTCCATATGCAATACCTTGGGGTGCCAACATAACAAATATAAACAATTTTCTGGCAATAATTCAAACTGGGGTATGCGGTAGACCCAAAACCAAAGATAGGCCTAGTTGAAGAAATAATCTCAATTTCAACTCCAATGACAAAGTCATAAAAATTGTATTTGAACCTTCCAAAATCCTGGCAAACCTATGCATGGGGGGCATGGGTGTACTCAGGAGACCTTGCAGAAAACAACCTGGAGAGTTTTCATGCAGTAACAAACAACAGTGTCTCCTAAATCACAGTCCAAAACTACTGTGGGCGTAAAAATCTGAAAATTGAAAAATTACACCACACACCTTCTCAAATGTTTTGGGCTAAAACCGTTGCATCCATGGCATCAAAGCACTCCATATGCAATACCTTAGGGTGCAACATAACAAATATAAACAATTTTCTGGCAATAATTCAAACTGGGGTATGCGGTAGACCCAAAACCAAAGATAGGCCTAGTTGAAGAAATAATCTCAATTTCAACTCCAATGACAAAGTCATAAAAATTGTATTTGAACCTTCCCAAAATCCTGGCAAACCTATGCATGGGGGGCATGGGTGTACTCAGGAGATCTTGCAGAAAACAACCTGGAGAGTTTTCATGCAGTAACAAACAACAGTGTCTCCTAAATCACAGTCCAAAACTACTGTGGGCGTAAAAATCTGAAAATTGAAAAATTACACCACACACCTTCTCAAATGTTTTGGGCTAAACCGTTGCATCCATGGCATCAAAGCACTCCATATGCAATACCTTGGGGTGTCAACATAACAAATATAAACAATTTTCTGGCAATAATTCAAACTGGGGTATGCGGTAGACCCAAAACCAAAGATAGGCCTAGCTGAAGAAATAATCTCAATTTCAACTCCAATGACAAAGTCATAAAAAATGTATTTGAACCTTCCCAAAATCCTGGCAAACCTATGCATGGGGGGCATGGGTGTACTCAGGAGACCTTGCAGAAAAACAACCTGGAGAGTTTTCATGCAGTAAAAACAACAGTGTCTCCTAAATCACAGTCCAAAACTACTGTGGGCGTAAAAATCTGAAAATTGAAAAATTACACCACACACCTTCTCAAATGTTTTGGGCTAAAACCGTTGCATCCATGGCATCAAAGCACTCCATATGCAATACCTTAGGGTGTCAACATAACAAATATAAAACAATTTTCTGGCAATAATTCAAACTGGGGTATGCGGTAGACCCAAAACCAAAGATAGGCCTAGCTGAAGAAATAATCTCAATTTCAACTCCAATGACAAAGTCATAAAAATTGTATTTGAACCTTCCAAAATCCTGGCAAACCTATGCATGGGGGGCATGGGTGTACTCAGGAGACCTTGCAGAAAACAACCTGGAGAGTTTTCATGCAGTAACAAACAACAGTGTCTCCTAAAATCACAGTCCAAAACTACTGTGGGCGTAAAAATCTGAAAATTGAAAAATTACACCACACACCTTCTCAAATGTTTTGGGCTAAAACCGTTGCATCCATGGCATCAAAGCACTCCATATGCAATACCTTAGGGGTGCCAACATAACAAATATAAACAATTTTCTGGCAATAATTCAAACTGGGGTATGCGGTAGACCCAAAACCAAAGATAGGCCTAGTTGAAGAAATAATCTCAATTTCAACTCCAATGACAAAGTCATAAAAATGTATTTGAACCTTCCCAAAATCCTGGCAAACCTATGCATGGGGGGCATGGGTGTACTCAGGAGACCTTGCAGAAAACAACCTGGAGAGTTTTCATGCAGTAACAAACAACAGTGTCTCCTAAATCACAGTCCAAAACTGATGTGGGTGTGAAAATGAAAAATGACCACCAAACTGTATCCAATTTGTTTGGAGCAAACGGATGCATCCATAGCATAAAAACACTCCATTTACAATACTTTGGGGTGTTAGCTTACCAAATATATGCACGTTCATAAAACTGGGGTATGTAAAAAGGCCCCTAAAAAGAAGATAAGCAAAGAAGATACTGTATGTCAAATTAGAAAATTGACAAGCACATGTCAAAGATTGGCATAGCACCCCAAAAACAACAGAACAAATCTATATATGGGTGGTATCAATTTACTCAGAAGATGTTGCTGAACATATTTTGGGGTGTTTTTTGGCAGTAACCCATAACTGGATTTGACAATTCATGCCTAAAGTACAATGTGTGTGAAAAAATAACACAAAAAGTGACTACCTGAAAGTTTGACATAGAGCTAGTGCATGGAAAGTGTTAAAATACAACTCTTTGAAGCACCCTAGGGTGTGCCCTTTCTAAAAATATATGGTTTGATGGGGGTAAATTACTTTGGCCGGCTTCAAAAATGTCCCAAATAGGACATGGGTGCATGATGACGAAATGTGAAAATTCCAAGTTGGAAACTGAAATGCGCACCCTGAAATGCGCACCCCCCAAAATAGGCCTATTAGCCCCAAATGACCCGACATACCTATACATGGGTGGTATCAATTTACTCAGAAGATGTTGCTGAACATATTTTGGGGTGTTTTTTGGCAGTAACCCATAACTGGATTTGACAATTCATGCCTAAAGTACAATGTGTGTGAAAAAATAACACAAAAAGTGACTACCTGAAAGTTTGACATAGAGCTAGTGCATGGAAAGTGTTAAAATACAACTCTTTGAAGCACCCTAGGGTGTGCCCTTTCTAAAAATATATGGTTTGATGGGGGTAAATTACTTTGGCCGGCTTCAAAAATGTCCCAAATAGGACATGGGTGCATGATGACGAAATGTGAAAATTCCAAGTTGGAAAACTGAAATGCGCACCCCCAAATAAGGCCTATTAGCCCCAAATGACCCAACATACCTATACATGGGTGGTATCAATTTACTCAGAAGATGTTGCTGAACATATTTTGGGGTGTTTTTTGGCAGTAACCCATAACTGGATTTGACAATTCATGCCTAAAGTACAATGTGTGTGAAAAATAACACAAAAAGTGACTACCTGAAAGTTTGACATAGAGCTAGTGCATGGAAAGTGTTAAAATACAACTCTTTGAAGCACCCTAGGGTGTGCCCTTTCTAAAAATATATGGTTTGATGGGGGTAAATTACTTTGGCCGGCTTCAAAAATGTCCCAAATAGGACATGGGTGCATGATGACGAAATGTGAAAATTCCAAGTTGGAAAACTGAAATGCGCACCCCCCAAATAAGGCCTATTAGCCCCCAAATGACCCGACATACCTATACATGGGTGGTATCAATTTACTCAGAAGATGTTGCTGAACATATTTTGGGGTGTTTTTTGGCAGTAACCCCATAACTGGATTTGACAATTCATGCCTAAAGTACAATGTGTGTGAAAAAATAACACAAAAAGTGACTACCTGAAAGTTTGACATAGAGCTAGTGCATGGAAAGTGTTAAAATACAACTCTTTGAAGCACCCTAGGGTGTGCCCTTTCTAAAAATATATGGTTTGATGGGGCTAAATTACTTTGGCCGGCTTCAAAAATGTCCCAAATAGGACATGGGTGCATGATGACGAAATGTGAAAATTCCAAGTTGGAAAACTGAAATGCGCACCCCCCAAATAAGGCCTATTAGCCCCCAAATGACCCAACATACCTATACATGGGTGGTATCAATTTACTCAGAAGATGTTGCTGAACATATTTTGGGGTGTTTTTTGGCAGTAACCCATAACTGGATTTGACAATTCATGCCTAAAGTACAATGTGTGTGAAAAAAATAACACAAAAAGTGACTACCTGAAAGTTTGACATAGAGCTAGTGCATGGAAAGTGTTAAAATACAACTCTTTGAAGCACCCTAGGGTGTGCCCTTTCTAAAAATATATGGTTTGATGGGGGTAAATTACTTTGGCCGGCTTCAAAAATGTCCCAAATAGGACATGGGTGCATGATGACGAAATGTGAAAATTCCAAGTTGGAAAACTGAAATGCGCACCCCCCAAATAAGGCCTATTAGCCCCCAAATGACCCGACATACCTATACATGGGTGGTATCAATTTACTCAGAAGATGTTGCTGAACATATTTTGGGGTGTTTTTTGGCAGTAACCCATAACTGGATTTGACAATTCATGCCTAAAGTACAATGTGTGTGAAAAAATAACACAAAAAGTGACTACCTGAAAGTTTGACATAGAGCTAGTGCATGGAAAGTGTTAAAATACAACTCTTTGAAGCACCCTAGGGTGTGCCCTTTCTAAAAATATATGGTTTGATGGGGGTAAATTACTTTGGCCGGCTTCAAAAATGTCCCAAATAGGACATGGGTGCATGATGACGAAATGTGAAAATTCCAAGTTGGAAAACTGAAATGCGCACCCCCCAAATAAGGCCTATTAGCCCCAAATGACCCGACATACCTATACATGGGTGGTATCAATTTACTCAGAAGATGTTGCTGAACATATTTTGGGGTGTTTTTTGGCAGTAACCCATAACTGGATTTGACAATTCATGCCTAAAGTACAATGTGTGTGAAAAAATAACACAAAAAGTGACTACCTGAAAGTTTGACATAGAGCTAGTGCATGGAAAGTGTTAAAATACAACTCTTTGAAGCACCCTAGGGTGTGCCCTTTCTAAAAATATATGGTTTGATGGGGGTAAATTACTTTGGCCGGCTTCAAAAATGTCCCAAATAGGACATGGGTGCATGATGACGAAATGTGAAAATTCCAAGTTGGAAAACTGAAATGCGCACCCCCCAAATAAGGCCTATTAGCCCCCAAATGACCCAACATACCTATACATGGGTGGTATCAATTTACTCAGAAGATGTTGCTGAACATATTTTGGGGTGTTTTTTGGCAGTAACCCATAACTGGATTTGACAATTCATGCCTAAAGTACAATGTGTGTGAAAAAATAACACAAAAAGTGACTACCTGAAAGTTTGACATAGAGCTAGTGCATGGAAAGTGTTAAAATACAACTCTTTGAAGCACCCTAGGGTGTGCCCTTTCTAAAAATATATGGTTTGATGGGGGTAAATTACTTTGGCCGGCTTCAAAAATGTCCCAAATAGGACATGGGTGCATGATGACGAAATGTGAAAATTCCAAGTTGGAAAACTGAAATGCGCACCCCCCAAATAAGGCCTATTAGCCCCCAAATGACCCGACATACCTATACATGGGTGGTATCAATTTACTCAGAAGATGTTGCTGAACATATTTTGGGGTGTTTTTGGCAGTAACCCATAACTGGATTTGACAATTCATGCCTAAAGTACAATGTGTGTGAAAAAAATAACAAAAAGTGACTACCTGAAAGTTTGACATAGAGCTAGTGCATGGAAAGTGTTAAAATACAACTCTTTGAAGCACCCCAGGGTGTGCCCTTTCTAAAAATATATGGTTTGATGGGGGTAAATTACTTTGGCCGGCTTCAAAAATGTCCCAAATAGGACATGGGTGCATGATGACGAAATGTGAAAATTCCAAGTTGGAAAACTGAAATGCGCACCCCCCAAATAAGGCCTATTAGCCCCCAAATGACCCGACATACCTATACATGGGTGGTATCAATTTACTCAGAAGATGTTGCTGAACATATTTTGGGGTGCTTTTTGGCAGTAAACCTTAAAGTTCACAGTACATGTATTCTTAAATTGCGTTCAAAAAAAAAATCACCAAATTTTTTTTTTCTCAAACTTTGGCATAGATTTGTGGTAAAATGGTTTGCATGGAAAGAGTCAAAATACCCCAAGTTTAATACCTTGATTTGTGTACTTTAAAAAAATATGTATATATGTGGAGGGTTATCAGGAATTAGTGACAGATATCAGTGTTACAATGTCACTATCACTAGTTTTGAAATAAACTCTTTGGAAATGGCAAAGTGCTACTTGCACTTATTGTTGCATAAAATAAGGAAAAAAGCGAGGAATATGTAAACATTGGGTATTGCTAAACTCAGTACTAAATTTAGAAACTACTAAAGAATTAATTTTTTTTGACGGTTGTTGATACATAAGAAATTTTGGGGGTCAAAGTTCGAAAAAGTGGTGTTTTTTCAATTTTGTGTCATATTTCACAATAATTTTTATAGTAAATTATATGAAATGATGAAAAAATGGTATCTTTATAAAGTCCATTTAGTGACGAGAAAAACAGTGTAAAATATGTGTGGGTTACATAAACGAGTAAGTGGAAAATTTGACGTAAACACTAAGAGCGCAGGAACGTAAAAACAGCAGCGGTCACGAACGGACGGATTCGTGTAAAACCGCCCGGTCACTAAGGGGTTAAATGATAAAAACTCACAACTGTGTTGGAGTATATTTATTCCCTAGTGCGGGGAGACTGACCCGTGGTTCATTTTCAGCGGCTCCTCCGGGAGTGAGCGCTATACGTGGGGGCTCGTTTCCGGGATCCAGTCTCTGGAAAAACCGCATCTAAAGGGTTAAATATGGATCCAGACACTGTTGCCGAGTGGTGTGGGGAGCACAGTAGCCAGTCGGAATGTTGTATAGTCATGGATATTCCAGCAGACACTTGGGCTGAAGATCAGATTCGCCAGGCCGTGGCCACGCTGGCACCAGATCATCGGGGGTTAATTCTGGACATTGAAAAAAACCCAGATACCTCTCACATGTATGTTCTTCTCGAATGGAGAAAGGGTGTTCCGCCATGTTTTCAGGGCACGAGCGTGAAACTGGCTGAAGAGGTGGAAGTCCAACTAATTAAGCCAAGTACGCCACGTGGTGAATCCGCAAGTGTTCCCGTGCCTAGTCCGTTGGCCATGATTGGGCCTGAATTTATCGTGGCTATTGGAGATCTACTGGCTAAATGTCAGAAAACAAGCCCTCCTCACACTAACTTCGGTTATCGACGGTTAAGAAATTTTACAGGAAACGTACCAACTCCGGCGGAGAAGAAACCTTTGAAGAATGGGTGGAACAGGCGATGCAGGCTCTGGATGAGTGGGATGTCCCTGAGGCCCAGAAAAAGCAAAGGATTACCGAGAGCTTAAAAGGACCTGCGTCAGAAGCGGTGAGAAACCTGAAACTGAGCAGAAAAGATTGTACTGCTTTAGATTACTTAAACGTTCTTGAAGAAGTTTTTGGACGAACCGAAAAGGCGGCCGAACTGGTATATCAGTACGAACACACCTATCAGAGAAGAGGTGAGAGAATGACCGAGTACATGAGGCGCCTGGATAAGATTCTACACCAGATACTCCTGAAGAAAGGGGCCGAACCGGCCGAAGTAGATAAGATCCGAATAAAACAGATCCTGAGGGGCTCTCAACCTTTAGATCCAGTGATGATGCAGCTGAGAAGCAGAGCAGGTAATCAAGAGTTAAAGTACCTGGAACTGATTCGAGTTGTGCGAGAGGAAGAGGCTTTACTAGAAGAGAAATCTTTCAGGCGGGGGGAAAGGGCGTATGCACAACCTGTGAGACATAGCGGCGGCCTGCAACCTGAAAGCGACTCTCTAGATACCTATGGGTCTGATGAGGACGAACAAGAACACCTAGTTGGTTTTAAATCTACAGAGAGGGCTGCTAAAGAATCGAACCTCCCTGAAAGGGATGAATTGTCCAAAACCGTCAAGAAAGTTCAGGAAGCTCAAGTTGAATTGCAACAAGCGCACGCGGAACTGTGCCGGTATTGATGAAGGTGACAGAATGCAGGCAGAAATGCAGAAATTCCTCACAGGTATGCAGACGACGGAGTTGCTGTGGCGTCTGGTCCAAATCTTTTAACCAAATCTCAACAAGCAACTACGTCTCCGCTCTCTAAGAAGAGATGTTTCGGGTGTGGAGAGATGGGCCATTTCCATGCACAGTGCAAAGGCCGGAAGCCTGAGAAGGATAGAGTCAAGGGACTGTTGGAAGCCCTGGAAGGACTGTTATCTACCTCACCGGCGGGAAACGCCAGAGGGCACCAGTAAAGGAGCAACCTGAGTGCCCGAGGGTTGAAACCCGCTCCAGAAACCAAGCAAAGACTAAGAGGGCGAGGAGGCCCAAAGCCGAGCCAATTGTAGAGCCTGCCAGGACTGAGAGAGTCACTCCCTTAGCATCCGGGTCTACGTCATGGGGAAGCAATGCACACCCAAAACCTGCACGGGCCAAGAAAAAGGCCAGGGTACAGCAAACTGGGTCTAAGCGTCCGGATACCGCCACCAAATTTCCTGACCAACTGATAGGTCCTTCTCCTATTGTGCCAATCCAAGTGGAAGGAGTCTACACCAAAGCCCTGTTAGATTCAGGGGCTCAAGTGACATTGATCTACAGAGACTTCTACGAGAAACAATTAAAGCACATTCCTCTGCAAGAATTGAAGGATTTGGAAATATGGGGTATCGGCACTGAGAAACTCCCTTATGACGGGTACCTGCAAGTAAAGTTGGAGATCGGATCTGAAGTCATCGGGCAGTCTGGGGGTTGTGATGCATTGGCCATTGTGTGTCCTCAACCCTCGGGTGCGAACAGAAGCTCCCTGATAGTGGGGACGAATACTGACCTAGTGCGGCGTCTCCTGACGCCTATCGTGTTGGAAGAAGGTTCAACTCAAGGAGTACACCCAATGTTACGTCCGGTCTATCAGAGGATGGTCGAAGAAGAACGACTACCGGAAGACTGGACTGGGAAGTGGAACGTGGAGACTGGGCGGAGAAGGTTCTGCAAGCAGGAGAAGTAGCGAGCTTCCGGGCTTCAGTCAAGTTGAACGGATCGCAACCCGGTCCCTATGTGGTGCTGGGAACCGATTTTGATCATGGGAGTGAAACCGGAGTCGAAGTAATTCCTGAAATAATCTCCACCAAGGCTCTGAAGAGAACACGAGGAAGAGTCTCGGTCAGTGTGTGCAATGTGACGGATTCTCCAGTGGTTCTTAAAGCACGAATGCCTATCGGGCAAGTAGAGTCTGTTACACCCCTCTCTACCGATTCAGGAGGGAGAGAAGATAAAGAGATTCCAGATGAAAGATTCTACCCCAAGGACGCTCCCATTTCACCTGAGTGGAAGAAACGTCTTCAGTCTCAAGTCTTAAAGTGGAAGGAATTGTTCTCGAAAGATGAGTTCGATGTGGCCTAGCTAAGAGTACTGAACACCGTATTCGATTACAAGAAGACAAGCCGTTTCGTGAAAGATCAAGGCGAGTTCCGCTAGGAGACTTAGATGATCTGCGAGAGCAGCTGAACGAATTACAAAGAACCAAGGTGATTCAAGAGTCCAGGAGTCCATATGCATCTCCCATAGTGTTGGTCCGGAAGAAAAATGGGTTCTGTCCGCTTATGCATAGACTACCGCACATTGAACCGGAGAACCATCCCCGATCAATATGCCACTCCTCGGATTGAAGATGCCCTACAGTGTTTGTCTGGAGCAAAGTGGTTTAGTGTACTAGACCTGCGAAGTGGGTATCACCAGATACCAATGCATCCTGAAGACAAGGAGAAAACTGCGTTCATCTGCCCACTGGGGTTCTTTGAATTCAACAGAATGCCTCAAGGCCTTACGGGGGCTCCAGCCACGTTCCAACGGTTGATGGAGAAGACAGTCGGGGATATGAATCTAATCGAAGTATTAGTGTACCTGGATGACATAATTGTGTTTGGGAAGACTCTGGAAGAACATGAGCAACGTCTGGAGAAGGTCTTGAAGAGGCTCCATGAAGAGGAGCTGAAACTGTCTCTGAGAAGTGCCAATTCTGTCTGCCGTCTGTTACGTATCTAGGACATGTGGTTTCGGCAGAAGGTGTTTCGACAGACCCTCGAAAGTTGGAGGCCGTAGCTTCTTGGCCTAGACCCCGAAACGTCACTGAAGCTTAGATCTTTCTTGGGATTCTGTTCCTACTATAGAAGATTTGTGGGAGGATTCGCGAAAATAGCTCAACCACTGAACAAACTCCTGCAGAAAAAACCACAGAAGAAGGCTGCAAGGTCTCTGACAAAAACCCGTCAGCTCCGGGGCCAAGGAAAGCTCGAGAGTCTATACAAGGTGAATGGACCAGTCAATGTGAAGGAGCTTTCGTGAAGTTGAAAGAGAGTCTAACCCGAGCTCCTGTTTTGGCCTATGCGGACCCTCACAAGCCGTATGAACTACATGTGGATGCCAGCCGAGAAGGTCTGGGAGGAGTCCTATATCAGGAGTATGATGGATTGCTGAGGCCTGTGGCATACGTGAGCCGGAGCCTTGCTCCTTCAGAGAAGAACTATCCTACTAACAAGTTGGAGTTCCTAGCCTTGAAGTGGGCAGTGGTGGACAAGTTGAAAGACTATCTGTATGGAGCTGAGTTCGTGATTAAGACGGATAATAATCCTCTCACCTATATCCTTACTACTGCAAAACTGGACGCAACGGGACATCGGTGGTTGGCCGCTCTGTCAGGGTTTCGGTTCAGCCTGAAGTATCGCCCTGGGGTGAATAATCGAGATGCTGATGCGTTATCGAGAAGACCCTATACTACAGAATGGACTCAGTTGACTCCAGACGGGGTTCAAGCTTTGTGTCAAGGAACAGAGCGCCGGGTCAAAGGAGGGATTGAAGCAGAGGCCATAGGAGTTATGGCTGCGGCTGTTCCTGAGTTCTACTGTAACCCTACGCAGTTAAGGGATGAAAGTTTACCTACCTTTTCGAGACAGGACCTGAAAGCGGATCAGGCCAGAGACCCTTTAATTGCCTTGACCCTAAAGGCCCTGACTGCAAACCAGCGAGAGATTTTGTTAACCAACTCCCCGAGTGGAGCCAGGTTGGTCTACAAAGAATGGGAGCGGTTAAAGATGCTGGATGGGGTGGTCTACCGAAGGGGCCCCTCAGCTAATGCTGAAGAGATCCCAGTTGTTCCTCCCCACTAAACATAGGGAGAGTGTGCTGCGATCACTGCATGATGAACATGGACATTTGGGTGCAGAAAGAACTTTTAAACTGGTGCGAGATAGGTTCTACTGGCCTTGCATGAGGGCTGAAGTTGAAAGTTATAGTCATTCCTGTCTGAGGTGTATTCAGAAAAAGACTCTACCGACCCGAACTGCTCCAATGAGCCATCTGCAGAGCCAGGGACCCATGGATTTGGTGTGCATTGACTTCTTGTGCTTAGAGCCGGATGCTAGTGGGCAAGGGAACATTCTAATAGTGACTGATCATTTCACTCGTTATGCCCAAGCATTTTTCCACAAGAGATCAACGCGCTCCGACAGTGGCCAAGGTGTTGATGGAAAAGTTCTTTGTTCATTATGGGCTGCCAAGGAGGATACACTCTGATCAGGGAAGAGACTTTGAAAGCAGACTGGTAGGGCAATTGTTGGAGTTGTTGGGAATCCAAAAGACCGAACCACACATATCACCCTCAAGGTGATGCTCAGCCTGAAAGGTTTAATCGCACACTGCTAAACATGCTGGGGACCTTGTCGAATGTGGAGAAGCAGAGTTGGAGTCGGCACATAGCTACTCTGGTGCATGCATAAACAGTACGGAGAGCGATGCAACTGGATATTCACCGTACCGTCTTATGTTTGGAAGGGAGGCTCGACTGCCGGTTGATTTGGCATTTGGGTTATCCCTAGACCAGACCTCAGTAGCTTCCCATAGAAATTACGTGGATAGACTTCGAAAGAATCTGGCTTCTGCGTTTGAACAGGCCCGTTTGACCTCGGGAAATCGGGAGCAAAGAAACAAAAGGAACTATGACCTGAAAGTTCGAATACAAGATCTACAACCCGGTGATAGGGTCTTATTGAAGAACTTGGGTGCGGCTGCGAGACACAAGTTGGCGGATAGGTGGAGTTCCCAGGTTTACATTGTTGCAAACAACTGCCGGGTTTACCAGTGTATCAGATTCCGCCGGATGGAAAGGCTGGGCCTCTTACGAATTGGCACCGAAACCACTTGTTACCTTTGAGAGAGGCTGTAAGGATGCCGGTTGGGGACGAATTGCCTCGGCCAAACCCGCCTGTTCCACGTTTGCCCCCTGTTACTCGGTCTAAACAGACCCGGGTTGTCGAAGAGAGCGAAAGGGACAGTGAGGAAGAAAGTTTCTGTCTGGACTGGATACGTTCACCGGAGCCTGAAGAGATTACCTCAGTTCCTGAACGATGGAGAGTAATTTGAGGCCTGAAGCTCCTGAATTCTTGTTGGAAGTCCCTGAGACTGTTGATATCCCTGAGCCTCTTGAATTTCAGTTGGAAGTCCCTGAGGATGTGGGGATCTCGGTAGTCCGGAAGCTTACTCAGGTGATTATAGTTCTATGCCTTCGCTGGAAGGATCATACTCTGAAGAAACGTCTGCTCCAGTAATAGAGAGAAGGACTGAGCCAACGTCTATAGTACTTCCACCTGAAGAGGAACTGATTGAGCCAGAACCAAAACGCTCTGTTCGACCACCCCAACGACTCACCTACGACTCACCAGGACATAGCACTGAAGAGGCCATCACCACGGTGCGGAGGTTGCCCGAAGTGTCTGCTATGCTAGCTGAGGTAGCCAAAATATGAGTCAACTTGAGGAAGTGTTCCTAACCCACTGTATGTATGCTGCTGAATCTGTACGTGTTATGTAAATTGTATTCAAATATTGTGGAAATGTAATGTAACTGTTGTACCTCCTTGGAGAGACCCAAGAGTTTTAGGAGGGGGAGAGTGTAGCGCTGTGCTAAAAATCTTGCTGTGGCAGTACCTATTTCTGGCCACAAGATGGAGACTATCGCGATCAGAGATGCTGGACATTGGGACTACAATAACTGGCATGCTTTGCAAGAAGCCAGGAAGTGGGTGGAGGCTGGAGTCTTACATCCTCTGCCATGTGGAGAAAGTGCCAGAGCGCGCCAGGGGATGAGAGAAAGCAGACGCACTGAGGAGACCGCTGGAGGAGCTAGGCCAAAGCCTGAGGGAGACCTGTAATTCCTATTTGGGTCACTCCACCAGAGGAGAAGGAGACTTGCCAGTACCCAGACAACAGCTGCAGACCGGCGGAATCGAACAGAGAGCAGGCGGGGAGCTGGACAAGCTGCAGGAAGGTAGACAACGGATCCGGCCGCTAGTATCCCCAGTCAAGATCCGGCGGAGAGACGTCCTGGGTCAGCGGAGCCTAAAGCCTGGGTCGGATGGGTGAGAGGCCTCCAAGGCTGTTGTATGATTAAAGGTCAAGCTGCTGTTTTCTCTTTAAAGTTTACAGGGCCCCAACTGACTAGTCGAAGACCTTTCTTTAATAAATTCACTGGCCAGTTGAACAGTACCCGGGTACCACACACACACACAGATACGCTTCTCACATTCTGGAACTTAACTTGTACAGGACTCATTTCCTTTTACGAATTGGAACGGGGGTTAAAGACAAAGATACGTTCCGAATACATTTTTCTCTTTTTCCGCTGCGCGTTTGCCGTAATACGAAGGGATTGTATGTTTGGGGTTTCGTTACGTGTCCCTTTTTCTGAACTATCGGAAATTGCATTCTTTTATGTTCGGTCGCGAATATTTTATTTTCCGAAATACGAAGCCTCGTGTTTCGTTTCTTTTCCGCTGCGCGTTTTACCGTAATACGAAAATATTGTAATAAAACTTGTGAATACCGTGCTTCAACATCTGCTCAAGATTTTAGTAAACTATTTAAATGATAAAAACTCACAACTGTGTTGGAGTATATTTATTCCCTAGTGCGGGGAGACTGACCCGTGGTTCATTTTCAGCGGCTCCTCCGGGAGTGAGCGCTACACACTTTTGCGTGGGCATGCTGCAAAGTGGCCACAGTTGGAGGTGGACATGAAAGAATGGATCATAGGTCACCGAAATAATGGCTTCTCTGTCTCGACAAAAATGATCATATTTGAAGCAAAACGCATTTCTATAGAGAAAGGCATTCAGGATTTTACAGGATCACCATCATGGTGCTACAGATTTATGAGGCGATGTGGTCTTGCAATGCGGACCAAAACTAGAATTGCGCAAAAAATGCCAAAAGAATATGAATCTAAAATTCTGTCCTTTCATAAATTTGTTATTGATGCTAGGAAGAAAAATGGCTTTGAAATTGGCCAGATTGGGAATATGGATGAAGTCCCGCTAACCTTTGATTTGCCATCTAATAGGACTGTAGATCTGAAGGGTGCCAAAACCATCACTGTGAAAACTTCAGGGCATGAGAAGACCCATTACACAGCTGTGTTGTCCTGCTGTGCCAATGGCACCAAATTGCCACCCATGTTTATTTTCAAAAGGAAAACATTTCCAAAAGAAGGGATTCCGCGAGGAGTTGTTGTACATGTACATCAGAAAGGATGGATGGATGAAAATGGGATGAGAATATGGGTTGAAAAGGTATGGTCCAAACGTCCTGGAGGACTTCTGAAAAAACCTGCCTTATTAGTGCTTGACCAGTTTAGAGCACATATTAGCGAACCAACAAAAAAGTGCTTCAAAGAAGTGAAGACTCATCTAGCTGTAATTCCCGGAGGTCTTACCAGCCAGTTGCAACCTCTTGATGTTTCCATCAACAAGCCATTTATGGTCTTAATGAGAGCAGAGTGGAACAAATGGATGGCTGCTGGTAATCATGATCTGGCATTTACTGGACGAATGAAGAGGCCCACCATCACTCAAGTTTGTGAATGGGTGAAAACATCATGGGACTCAGTGAAGGAGGAGATCGTCGTACAGTCATTCAATAAATGTGGCATTAGCAATGCCTTAGATGGAAATGAAGACGGTATGAGCTTCCTAAATTCTGACTCTAGCGATGATGAGTTCTTGGGGTTTCCAGAAAGCTAGAGTACTCGAACCTTTAAGTCTCTCCATTTGTTGATGACAGTGATAATAATTCTTAATGCCACTGTTGACTGCTGTTCACTTTACATGGTTCAAATGTTATTCTGTTATAGTTTATTAAATATTTTATTACACTATTTGATTCAGAATATTTTTTTTCCTGTTTTCCTCCTCTAAAAACTAGGTGCGTCTTATGGTCAGGTGCATCTTATGGAGCGAAAAATACGGTAATTCTGGGGGTCTGTGCCTGTGTTTATATATAATTCTGGGGGTCTGTGCCTGTGTGTATATATAATTCTGGGGTTCTTTGCCTGGTTATACAGTCAGGTCCAGAGATATTGGGACATCGACCCAATTCTAACATCTTTGGCTCTATACACCACCACAATGGAGTAGGAATGAAACAAACACAATGTGCTTTAACTGGAGAATGTCAGCTTTAATTTGAGGGTATGCACATCCAACTCAGGTGAACGTTGTAGGACTTACAGCAGTTTGCAGATGTGCCTCCCACTTGCTAAGGGACCAAAAGTAATGGGACAGAATAATAATCATAAATCAAACTTTCCCTTCTTAATACTTGGTTGCAAATCCTTTGCAGTCAATCACAGCCTGAAGTCTGGAACGCATAGACATCACCAGACGGTGGGTTTCATCCCTGGTGATGCTCTGCCAGGCCTCTACTGCAACTGTCTTCAGTTCCCGCTTGTTTTTGGGGCATTTTCCCTTCAGTTTTGTCTTCAGCAAGTGAAATGCATGCTCAATGGGATTCAGGTCAGGTGATTGACTTGGCCATTGCATAACATTCCACTTCTGTCCCTTCAAAAACTCTTTGGTTGCTTTTGCAGTATGCTTTGAGTCATTGTCCATCTGCACTGTGAAGCACCGTCCAATGAGTTCTGCAGCATTTGGCTGAATGTGAGCAGATAATATTGCCCGAAACATTTCAGAATTCATCCTGCTGCTTTTGTCAGCAGTCACATCATCAATAAATACAAGAGAACCAGTTCTATTGGCAGCCATACACGCCCACGTCATGATACCACGTTATGTGGCACAGCTATGGGGACTGTCAGTACACCCTCATATGCCAATCTATTTTTGGGTGTTTGGGAAGAAAAATATGTCTTCTCCCCAGAAATGGAAAAATATATGGTTAACCTAAGACTCTGGAAACGATATATAGATGACATTATGATCATCTGGGACGGCACTGTAAATGATTTCAAAGACTTCTGTGACATTCTTAATCAGAACGACCTGAATCTTAAATTTACATTTGAGATACAAACTACAGTTCTCAATTTTCTAGACATCAAAATCTATAGGAACCTGGAAGATACCACATTAAGTATCACTATCTACCGCAAATTGACTGCAACCAACAATCTCTTAGGATGGGAAAGTCATCACCCTAAATCTTTAAAAACCGGCATCCCAGTCGGACAGTATCTTCGTTTACGCCGGAACTGTTCCAGCCTTGACGAGTTTGTGAATCAAGCCAATGATCTCAGAATGAGATTTAGACAGCAAGGATATCCCCATAGTATTCTTAAACACGCTTTCCATCAGGCCCTCGGACAAGATCGGAATATTCTGCTGAATAAAGTACCAAAAAAGAACAGTACACAGCAAATACGACTTATTGGCAATTTCGACGAGGCAAACAGTAATATTCGAGAGATTTTGCGTGCTTATTGGCCCATCCTTCGCACAGATGAAGATCTGGCCCCTATCATACCAACGGTAGCCACCTTCACCACTCGTAGGGGTTTTAATATTAAAGATAGGAGCCAAATGGCTATGACATATTCTATCAAGAGATCCCTAAGAACAACCTGGCTGTCACAAACTTCACCAGGTACTCACAGATGTGGTAACTGTATGGCATGCAAATACATTTTGAAACCATCAAATAGTTTTTGTGATAGTAGCCACAAGGAGACTTTCCAGATTAAACAATCTTTCACTTGCCGTTCAGCAGGGGTTGTCTATCTTTTACTTTGTTCATGCGGATTACTATATGTAGGCAAAACAATTAGGCAATTGAAGGTACGCATTCTTGAACATGTTAGATCTGTCAGACACATTAGGCAGACCTCGATCTCCCGTCATCTTAAAAACATCCACCAGAACCAATCTGACCAATTTAAATTTCTGGTAATTGAACAAGTCACTTTAGGTGACAGAGGAGGTGATTTAGACCGACGTTTACAACAGCGGGAGTCTTTCTGGATTCACAGGCTTAAGACCCTTAGCCCATATGGTCTGAATGAAGGTTTTACATTTACCTTATTTCTGTAAGTAATTGTAGCGCTCACTCCCGGAGGAGCCGCTGAAAATGAACCACGGGTCAGTCTCCCCGCACTAGGGAATAAATATACTCCAACACCGCTTTGAGTTTTTATCATTTAACCCCTTAAGGACCTCGGACGTACCATGTACGTCATTGCAGCGGGTCTCTCTTAGACCCGCTGACGTACATGGTACGTCCTGCCGTTTTTGAGCTGCTGGAAGCGATCGGATCACTTCCAGCAGCTCAAACGCCATTGCAGGATGCCTGGGAGTCCAGGCATCCGTGCAATGGCCGTTAGAAGTGCCCGGGCACCATGTGATCGCTCCCCGGGAGCGATCTACATCCGGTTGCACCGGAGAGGTGCCCGGCACTTCTACAGAGCGCTGGAAGCGATCGGATCGCTTCCAGCTGCTCTGAGCATATTACAAGGATGCCTCGACATCGAGGCATCCTTGTAATATACTTACCTGCCGCCGGTCCGTCCGTGATCGCTCCCCCGAGCGATCACTTCCGGTAGCGGCAGGAAGTACTGTGGAGGTACAGTGCCACGAGGTATCGTGGCACTCAGTACAAAATCGATCACTTCAGTGATCAGGTGCTCTGCTGGGTGCCTTGAGGGATCAAGGCACCCAGCAGAGAAAAAAAAAGTGTAAAAAAAAGTAAAAAAAAAGTAAAAAAAAGTGTGTAAAAAAAGTGTAAAAAAAGAAAAATAAATAAAATAAACTGACAGGGTTAGGGTTAGGGTTAGGGTTAGGGTTAGGGGTAGGGTTAGGGGTAGGGTTAGGGGTAGGGGGTAGGGGTAGGGGTAGGGTTAGGGGTAGGGGGTAGGGTTAGGGGTAGGGTTAGGGGTAGGGGTAGGGGTAGGGTTAGGGGTAGGGGTAGGGGTAGGGTAGGTTAGGGTAGGGGGTAGGGTTAGGGGTAGGGTTAGGGTTAGGGGTAGGTAGGGTTAGGGGTAGGGTTAGGGGTAGGGGTAGGGTTAGGGGTGGGGTAGGGGTAGGGTTAGGGGTAGGGTTCTAAGGGCAGGGTCAGGGGTAGGGTTAGGGTTCTAAGGGCAGGGTCATCTTGGGGCTGAGTGGGATGTTCCTAGCCTGCCTCATCAGAGAGGCAGGCTAGCAACATCCAATCAGAAGTTAGAAAAAATCAAAATAAAATTTCTAATTTGTCAGGTCAGGCCAATATTTTGTAAATATTGGCTCTGACCTCTGTGATTCTCCTCCCTCTCCTCACTTGTGTTTTGGTGAGCGAGAGAGAGAGATCAGATTTGACAGGTTAGAGATTTTAGTGAGATTTAGTGAGATTAGAAAAATTGAGGCAGATTTAGAGGGATTTTAGGGAGATTTAGAAGAATTGAGGCAGGTTTAGAGGGATTTAGAGAGATTTAGGTGTTTATTTGTATTTTCTTGTGAAACCCAACGGTTCTTCTAAGAACCAACAATCCGCTTATATATATATAATATTATAAATTTTATAATCTATTATATATAATGTCTGAGAGGGTGTACAGCGCCGAGGAGGCATATGCCATCCTGGCGTCAGAATCTGAGGCATCTGCGTCAGACTCAGACCCTCATTTCGACCCCGCTAACTGCTCAGAGGCGTCGCTAGATACATTATCTATGCTGGCTGATGTATCTAGTGATGTTTCTGATGCAGATCCTGGGTCACCACCTGCCAGCAGGAGACGCACAGCTCCAGCTGAGGAGTGGGTAGTGCCTCATCGCCAGAGGCCAGATATCCCTCCTTTCACGGCAAATCCTGGCATCAATATTGATGTTGCAGGATTTACCGCCACACAGTTTTTGCAGGTGTTTATGGGGGATGATTTGTTGGGCCACATCGTGGCCCAATCAAATCTGTATGCCCATCAGCATTGTGCTGCGAAGCCAGACTCCTACTTGGCAAGGCAGCAATGGACCCCGCTAGATGTGCCAGAATTTCTGAAATTCTGGGCACTTACTATGCTGAGGGCATCATAAAGAAGCCCTCAATTCGCTCCTGCTGGAGCAGTAGCCCCATCTGCTCTACCCCCATTTACCTCCAATCAATGTCACGTAGAAGGTATGAAAACATTTTGCGTTTCATGCACTTCAGTGACAACAGCCTGTGCTCCCCTAGAGAGCATCCCCAGTTTGACAGGCACCAGACTTTTACATTTTATTCGTACATTTTTATGTTCTACAATTGGTGCTGTATTTTGCCAAAATCTTTGCACACCTATGCATGGGGGGCATGGTGTACTCAGGAGATCTTGCAGAAAACAACCTGGAGAGTTTTCATGCAGTAACAAACAACAGTGTCTGCTAAGGCTAGGGTCAGACGAGCGTGATTTCTACGGACTGTACGTCCGTGCAGTACGGACATCGTCAGTACGGAAGACGCAGTAGTGGTCACACAGTCCGTTTTTTCACTGACATTTATTTTTTGACAGATGTAGGAGGGACAATAAATTCAATTGCAAAACCATTTTGTCCGTGAAAAATGCAGGACGTATAAATGCAGTCCGTCTGACCACGTTCCATCACTCACACACAAAGCTATGCAGACGTTGCGGACGCAGCGCACTTTGTGCGGCCGTTCTAGCGGTTCTACGTTCTTGCCTGCCTTGCGTCCGTGGGCCGCGGCCGTTGTGCGTCCGCTGTTCAGTGCAGACGTACTTCGTGTGTCGGGCTCCATTGGACTTTATGTCATGCTATCACGGACGTACTTTTAGGCGCGATCACGGACGTGAACACTACGCTCGTCTGACCCCAGCCTAAATCACAGTCCAAAACTACTGTGGGCGTAAAAATCAGAAATTTGAAAAATTACCGCCACACACCTTGTTGCCAAATGTTTTGGGCTAAAACCGTTGCATCCATGGCATCAAAGCACTCCATATGCAATACCTTGGGGTGTCAACATAACAAATATAAACAATTTTCTGGCAATAATTCAAACTGGGGTATGCGGTAGACCCAAAACCAAAGATAGGCCTAGCTGAAGAAATAATCTCAATTTCAACTCTAATGACAAAGTCATAAAAATTGTATTTGAACCTTCCCAAAATCCTGGCAAACCTATGCATGGGGGGCATGGGTGTACTCAGGAGACCTTGGAGAAAACAACCTGGAGAGTTTTCATGCAGTAACAAACAACAGTGTCTGCTAAATCACAGTCCAAAACTACTGTGGGCGTAAAAATCTGAAAATTGAAAAATTACCGCCACACACCTTCTCAAATGTTTTGGGCTAAAACCGTTGCATCCATGGCATCAAAGCACTCCATATGCAATACCTTGGGGTGTCAACATAACAAATATAAACAATTTTCTGGCAATAATTCAAACTGGGGTATGCGGTAGACCCAAAACCAAAGCTAGGCCTAGCTGAAGAAATAATCTCAATTTCAACTCCAATGACAAAGTCATAAAAATTGTATTTGAACCTTCCCAAAATCCTGGCAAACCTATGCATGGGGGGCATGGGTGTACTCAGGAGACCTTGCAGAAAACAACCTGGAGAGTTTTCATGCAGTAAAAAACAACAGTGTCTCCTAAATCACAGTCCAAAACTGATGTGGGTGTGAAAATGAAAAATGACCACCAAACAGTATCTAATTTGTTTGGAGCAAACGGATGCATCCATAGCATAAAAACACTCCATTTACAATACTTTGGGGTGTTAGCTTACCAAATATATGCACGTTCATAAAACTGGGGTATGTAAAAAGGCCCCTAAAAAGAAGATAAGCAAAGAAGATACTGTATGTCAAATTAGAAAATTGACAAGCACATGTCAAAGATTGGCGTAGCACCCCAAAAACAACAGAACAAATCTATATATGGGTGGTATCAATTTACTCAGAAGATGTTGCTGAACATATTTTGGGGTGTTTTTTGGCAGTAACCCATAACTGGATTTGACAATTCATGCCTAAAGTACAATGTGTGTGAAAATAACACAAAAAGTGACTACCTGAAAGATTGACAAAGAGCTAGTGCATGGAAAGTGTTAAAATACAACTCTTTGAAGCACCCTAGGGTGTGCCCTTTCTAAAAATATATGGTTTGATGGGGGTAAATTACTTTGGCCGGCTTCAAAAATGTCCCAAATAGGACATGGGTGCATGATGACGAAATGTGAAAATTCCAAGTTGGAAAACTGAAATGCGCACCCCCCAAATAAGGCCTTTTAGCCCCCAAATGACCCGACATACCTATACATGGGTGGTATCAATTTACTCAGAAGATGTTGCTGAACATATTTTGGGGTGTTTTTTGGCAGTAACCCATAACTGGATTTGACAATTCATGCCTAAAGTACAATGTGTGTGAAAAAATAACACAAAAAGTGACTACCTGAAAGATTGACAAAGAGCTAGTGCATGGAAAGTGTTAAAATACAACTCTTTGAAGCACCCTAGGGTGTGCCCTTTCTAAAAATATATGGTTTGATGGGGGTAAATTACTTTGGCCGGCTTCAAAAATGTCCCAAATAGGACATGGGTGCATGATGACGAAATGTGAAAATTCCAAGTTGGAAAACTGAAATGCGCACCCCCCAAATAAGGCCTTTTAGCCCCCAAATGACCCGACATACCTATACATGGGTGGTATCAATTTACTCAGAAGATGTTGCTGAACATAGTTTGGGGTGTTTTTTGGCAGTAACCCATAACTGGATTTGACAATTCATGCCTAAAGTACAATGTGTGTGAAAAAATAACACAAAAAGTGACTACCTGAAAGATTGACAAAGAGCTAGTGCATGGAAAGTGTTAAAATACAACTCTTTGAAGCACCCTAGGGTGTGCCCTTTCTAAAAATATATGGTTTGATGGGGGTAAATTACTTTGGCCGGCTTCAAAAATGTCCCAAATAGGACATGGGTGCATGATGATGAAATGTGAAAATTCCAAGTTGGAAAACTGAAATGCGCACCCCCCAAATAAGGCCTTTTAGCCCCCAAATGACCCGACATACCTATACATGGGTGGTATCAATTTACTCAGAAGATGTTGCTGAACATATTTTGGGGTGTTTTTTGGCAGTAACCCATAACTGGATTTGACAATTCATGCCTAAAGTACAATGTGTGTGAAAAAATAACACAAAAAGTGACTACCTGAAAGATTGACAAAGAGCTAGTGCATGGAAAGTGTTAAAATACAACTCTTTGAAGCACCCTAGGGTGTGCCCTTTCTAAAAATATATGGTTTGATGGGGGTAAATTACTTTGGCCGGCTTCAAAAATGTCCCAAATAGGACATGGGTGCATGATGACGAAATGTGAAAATTCCAAGTTGGAAAACTGAAATGCGCACCCCCCAAATAAGGCCTTTTAGCCCCCAAATGACCCGACATACCTATACATGGGTGGTATCAATTTACTCAGAAGATGTTGCTGAACATATTTTGGGGTGTTTTTTGGCAGTAACCCATAACTGGATTTGACAATTCATGCCTAAAGTACAATGTGTGTGAAAAAATAACACAAAAAGTGACTACCTGAAAGATTGACAAAGAGCTAGTGCATGGAAAGTGTTAAAATACAACTCTTTGAAGCACCCTAGGGTGTGCCCTTTCTAAAAATATATGGTTTGATGGGGGTAAATTACTTTGGCCGGCTTCAAAAATGTCCCAAATAGGACATGGGTGCATGATGACGAAATGTGAAAATTCCAAGTTGGAAAACTGAAATGCGCACCCCCCAAATAAGGCCTTTTAGCCCCCAAATGACCCGACATACCTATACTTGGGTGGTATCAATTTACTCAGAAGATGTTGCTGAACATATTTTGGGGTGCTTTTTGGCAGTAAACCTTAAAGTTCACAGTACATGTATTCTTAAATTGCGTTCAAAAAAAAAAAATCACCAAAATTTTTTTTTTTCTCAAACTTTGGCATAGATTTGTGGTAAAATGGTTTGCATGGAAAGAGTCAAAATACCCCAAGTTTAATACCTTGATTTGTGTACTTTAAAAAAATATGTATATGTGGAGGGTTATTCAGGAATAGTGACAGATATCAGTGTTACAATGTCACTATCACTAGTTTTGAAAATAAACTCTTTGGAAATGGCAAAGTGCTACTTGCACTTATTGTTGCATAAAATAAGGAAAAAAGCGAGGAATATGTAAACATTGGGTATTGCTAAACTCAGTACTAAATTTAGAAACTACTAAGGAATAACATTTTTTTGACGGTTGTTGATACATAAGAAATTTTGGGGGTCAAAGTTCGAAAAAGTGGTGTTTTTTCAATTTTTGTGTCATATTTCACAATATTTTTTATAGTAAATTATATGAAATGATGAAAAAAATGGTATCTTTATAAAGTCCATTTAGTGACGAGAAAAACAGTGTAAAATATGTGTGGGTTACATAAACGAGTAAGAGGAAAATTTGACGTAAACACTAAGAGCGCAGAAACATAAAAACAGCTGCGGTCACGAACGGACGGATTTGTGTAAAACCGCCCGGTCACTAAGGGGTTAAATAGTTTACTAAAATAATAAGCAGATGTTGAGACACGGTATTCACAGATATTATTACAGTACTTTCGTATTGCGGTAAAACGCGTAGCGGAAAAGAAACGAAACACGAGGCTTCATATTTCGGAAGAATAAAATATTCGCAACCGAGCAGAAAAATATATGCAATTGCCCAATAGTTCGAAAACAGAGACACGTAGCAAACCCCAAAATACAATCTCTCGTATTACGATAAACGCGCAGCGGAAAAGAGAAAAAATATGTATTCGGAACGTAACTTTAACTCCCGTTCCGATTCGTAACAAAATGAGTCCTGCACAGGTTAAGTCCCGGAATATAAAAGGTGTGTATATGTATGTGGTACCCGGGTACTGTTCAACTGGCCAGTGAATTTACTTAAGGAATGTCTTCGACTAGTCAAGTTGGGGCCCTGTGGACTTTAAAGAGAAAACAGCAGTGTGTTCCTTAATTACATACGGCCTTGGAGGCCTCTCACCCATCCACCGGTTGCTGTAGGCTCCGCTGACCCAGGACGTCTCTCCGCTCGATTTTGACTGGGGATACTAGCGGCCGGATCGTTGTCTGACTCTCTGTTGCTTGTCCACGACTTGTCCCGCTCTCCGCCTGCTCTCCGTATCCGATCAGCTCGCGGCAACTCCTCACTCCAGGTCTTTGGCTTCTTAATCTGCAGCAATTCAGGAACTCGGAGGTCTCCTTCTCTTTAGGCCGAATGACCCGATAAGGAACTGACAGGTCTCTCTCTGGCTCCGGCCTAGGCCCTCTTGCGATGTCTTGCACTGCGTCTGCTCTCTCTCGTTCCCTCGCGCGCTCTGGCGCGTTCTCCACGAGGTTCGGGAAGTAAGCCTCCTGTGTCCCACCCACTTCCTGTCCTTTTGCAAAGCACGCCGGGAAATGTAGTCCCAATGTTCGTGTCTCTAATCGCGATTCTCTCCATCTTGTGGCCAAAAATAGGTACTACCGGCAGCAAGATTTAACACAGCGCTACACTCTCCCCCTCCTAGAACTCTTGGGTCTCTCCAAGGAGGTACAACAGTTACATTACATTTCCACAATATTCGAATAAGTTTACATAACATGTACAGGTTCAGCAGCATACATAAGTGGGTTAGGAACACTTCCTCAAGTTGACTCATATTTTGGGATATCTCAGCTAGCATAGCAGACACTTCGGGCAACCTCTGCACGGTGGATGGCCTCTTCAGTGCTATGTCCTGGTGAGTCGTAGGTGAGACGTTGAGGCGGTCGAACAGAGCGTTTTGGTTCTGGCTCAATCAGTTCCTCTTCAGGTGGAAGTACTATAGGTGCTGGCTCAGTCCTTCTCTCTATCACTGGAGCAGACGTCTCTTCAGAGTATGATCCCTCCAGTGAAGGCATAGAACTATAATCGCCTGAATAAGCTTCAACTTCCGGAGCTACCGGGATCCCAACAGCCTCAGGGACTTCCAGCAGAAACTCAGGAGCTTCAGGCCTCAAATTACTCTCCCATCGTCCAGGAACTGAGATAATCTCTTCAGGCTCCGGTGAACGCATCCAGTCCAGACAGAAACTCTCTTCCTCACTGTCCCTTTCGCTCTCTTCGACAACCCGGGTCTGCTGAGACAAGCAACAGGAGGCAAACGTGGAGCAGGCGGATTTGGCAGAGGCAGTTCGTCCCCCACTGGCATCCTCACAGCCTCTCTCAAAGGTAACAAATGATTCCGGTGCCAGTTCTTGAGAGGCCCAGCCTTTCCATCCGGTGAATCTGATACACCGGCAGACCCGGCAGTTGTTTGCAGACAATGTAAACCTGGGAACTCCACCTATCCGCCAACTTGTGTCTCGCAGCAGCGCCCAAGTTCTTCAATAGAACCCTATCACCGGGTTGTAAATCTTGTATTCGAACTTTCAAGTCATAGTTCCTTTTGTTTCTTTGCTCCCTGTTTTCTGAGGTCAAACGGGCCTGTTCAAACGCAGAAGCCAGATTCTTTCGAAGCCTATCCACGTAGTTTCTATGGGAAGCTACTGACGTCTGGTCTAAAGATAACCCAAATGCCAAGTCAACCGGCAGTCGAGCCTCCCTTCCGAACATAAGACGGTACGGTGAGTATCCAGTTGCATCGCTCTCCGTACTGTTATACGCGTTCACCAGAGTAGCTATGTGACGACTCCAACTCTGCTTCTCTACATTCGACAAGGTCCCCAGCATGTTTAGCAGTGTGCGATTAAACCTTTCAGGCTGAGCATCACCTTGAGGGTGATATGGTGTAGTTCGGGTCTTTTGGATTCCCAACAGCTCTAGCAATTGCCCCACCAGTCTGCTTTCAAAGTCTCTACCCTGATCCGAATGTAATCTCCTTGGCAGTCCGTAATGAACAAAAAACTTTTCCATCAACACCTTGGCCACGGTCGGAGCGCGTTGATCCTTTGTGGAAAAAGCTTGGGCGTAACGAGTGAAATGATAGGTCACTATTAGGATGTTCCCTTGCCCACTAGCATCCGGCTCTAAGCACAAGAAGTCAATGCACTCCAAATCCATGGGTCCCTGGCTCTGCAGATGGCTCATTGGAGCAGTTCGGGTCGGTAGAGTCTTTCTCTGAATACACCTCAGACAGGAATGACAATAACTTTCTACTTCAGCCCTCATACAAGGCCAATAGAACCTATCTCGTACCAATTTAAAAGTTCTCTCAGCACCCAAATGTCCATGCTCATCATGTAGTGATCGCAGCACGCTCTCCCTATGTTTAGTGGGGAGGAATAACTGTTGAATCTCTTCAGCGTTAGCTGAGGGGCCCCTTCGGTAGACCACCCCATCCAACATCTTCAACCGTTCCCACTCTTTGTAGACCAATCTGGCTCCACTCGGGGAGTTGGTTAGCAAAATCTCACGCTGGTTTGCAGTCAGGGCCTTTATGGTCAAGGCAATAAAAGGGTCTCTGGCCTGATCCGCTTTCAGGTCCTGTCTCGAAAAGGTAGGTAAACTTTCATCCCTTAACTGCGTAGGGTTACAGTAAAACTCAGGAACAGCCTCAGCCATGACTCCTATGGCCTCCGCTTCAATCCCTCCTTTGACCCGGCGCTCTGTTCCTTGACACAAAGCTTGCACCCCGTCTGGAGTCAACTGAGTCCATTCTGCAGTGTAGGGTCTTCTCGATAACGCATCAGCATCTCGATTATTCACCCCAGGGCGGTACTTCAAGCTGAACCGAAACCCTGACAGAGCGGCCAACCACCGATGTCCCGTTGCGTCCAGTTTTGCGGTAGTAAGGATGTAGGTAAGAGGATTATTATCCGTTTTGATCACAAACTCGGCTCCATACAGATAGTCTTTTAGCTTGTCTACCACTGCCCACTTTAAGGCTAGGAACTCCAACTTGTGGGTAGGGTATTCTTCTCTGAAGGCGTAAGGCTCCGGCTCACGTACGCCACAGGCCTCAACAATCCACCATACTCCTGATACAGGACTCCTCCAGACCTTCTCGGCTGGCATCCACATGTAACTCATACGGCTTGTGAGGGTCCGCATAGGCCAAACAGGAGCTCGGGTTAGACTCTCTTTCAACTTCACGAAAGCTCCTTCACATTGACTGGTCCATTCACCTTGTATAGACTCTCGAGCTTTCCTTGGCCCTGGAGCCGACGGGTTTTGGTCAGAGACCTTGCAGCCTTCTTCTGTAGTTTCCTTCTGCAGGAGTTTGTTCAGTGGTTGAGCTATTTTCGCGAGTCCTCCCACAAACCTTCGATAGTATGAACAGAATCCCAAGAAAGATCTAAGTTCAGTGACGTTTCGGGTCTAGGCAAGAAGCTACAGCCTCCAACTTCCGAGGGTCTGTCGAAACACCTTCTGCTGAGACCACATGTCCTAGATACGTAACAGACGGTAGAACAGAATTGGCATTTCTCCAGAGACAGCTTCAGCCCCTCTTCATGGAGCCTCTTCAAGACCTTCTCCAAACGTTGCTCATGTTCTTCCAGAGTCTTCCCAAACACAATTATGTCATCCAGGTACACTAATACTTCGATTAGATTCATATCCCCGACTGTCTTCTCCATCAACCGTTGGAACGTGGCTGGAGCCCCCGTAAGGCCTTGAGGCATTCTGTTGAATTCAAAGAACCCCAGTGGACAGATGAACGCAGTTTTCTCCTTGTCTTCAGGATGCATTGGTATCTGGTGATACCCGCTTCGCAGGTCTAGTACACTAAACCACTTTGCTCCAGACAAACACTGTAGGGCATCTTCTATCCGAGGAGTGGCATATTGATCGGGGATGGTTCTCCGGTTCAATGTGCGGTAGTCTATGCATAAGCGGACAGAACCATTTTTCTTGACGCAACACTATGGGAGATGCGTATGGACTCCTGGACTCTTGAATCACCTTGGTTCTTTGCAATTCGTTCAGCTGCTCTCGCAGATCATCTAAGTCTCCTAGCGGAACTCGCCTTGCTCTTTCCCGAAACGGCTTGTCTTCTTGTAACCGAATGCGGTGCTCAGTACTCTTAGCTAGGCCCACATCGAACTCATCTTTCGAGAACAATTCCTTCCACTTAGGACTTGAGACTGAAGACGTTTCTTCCACTCAGGTGAAATGGGAGCGTCCTTGGGTAGAATCTTTCATCTGGAATCTCTTTATCCATTCCCCTCCTGAATCGGTAGAGAGGGGTGTAGCAGACTCTACTTGCCCGATAGGCATTCGGCTTTAAGGACTACTGGAGAATCCGTCACATTGCATACGCTGACCGAGACTCTTCCTCGTGTTCTCTTCAGAGCTTTTGTGGAAATTATTTCAGGAATTACTTCGACTCCGGTTTCACTCCCATGATTAAAATCGGTTCCCAGCACCACATAGGGACCTGGTTGCGATCCGTTCAACTTGACTGAAGCCGGAAACTCGCTACTTCTCCTGCTTGCAGAACCTTCTCTGTTCCACCCAGTCTCCACAGTCTTCCACCTCGGCAGGTGCCTTTCGTTCTTCGACCATCCTCTGATAGACCGACGTAACATTGGGTGTACTCCTTGAGTCGAACCTTCTTCCAATACAAGGTGTCAGGAGACGCCGCACTAGGTCAGTATTCGTCCCCACTATCAGGGAGCTTCTGTTCGCACCTGGAGGGTCGAGGACACACCAATGGCCAATGCATCGCAAAACCCCCCAGACTGCCCGATGACTTCAGATCCGATCTCCAACTTCACTTGCAGGTACCCGTCATAAGGGAGCTTCTCAGTGCCGATACCATATTTCAAATCCTTCAATTCTTGCAGAGGAATGTGCTTTAAGTGTTTCTCGTAGAAGTCTTTGTAGATCAATGTCACTTGAGCCCTGAATCTAACAGGGCTTTAGTGTAAACTCCTTCCACTTGGATTGGCACAATAGGAGAAGGACCTATCAGTTGGTCAGGAAACTTGGTGGCGGTATCCGGACGCTTAGACCCGGTTTGCTGTACCCTGGCCTTTTTCTTGGCCCGTGTAGGCTTTGGGTGTGCATTGCCTCCCCATGACGTAGACCCGGATGCTAAGGGAGTGACTCTTTCGGTTCTGGCAGGTTCAGCATTTGGCTCGGTTTTAGGCCTCTCGTCCTTTTAGTCTTGGCTTGGTTTTTGGAGCGGGGTTCAACCTTCGGGCACCTAAGTTGCTCCTTCACTTGTGCCCTCTGGCGTTTCCCGCCGGTGAGGTAGATAACAGTCCTTCTAAGGCTTCCAACAGTCCCTCGACTCTATCCTTCTCAGGCTTCGGCCTTTGCACTGCGCACGGAAATGGCCCATTTCTCCCAAGCTCCACCGAACGAACATCTCTCTTAGAGAGCGAGACGTAGTTGCTGTGAGATTTTGTTAAAGGACTTGGACTAGATGCCACAGCAACTCCTGTCGTCTGCATACCTGTGAGGAATTTCTGCATTTCTGCCTGCATTTCTGTCACCTTCATCAACACTCGGCACAGTTCCGCGTGCGCTTGTTGCAATTCAACTTGAGCTTCCTGTACTTTCTTGACGGTTTTGGACAATTCACCACGTTCAGGGAGGTTCGATTCTTTAGCAGCCCTCTCTGTAGATTTAAAAACGACTAGGTGCTCTTGTTCCTTCTCGTCAGATCCACAAGTATCTAGGGAGTCGCTTTCAGGCCGCAGACCGTCGTTATGTCTCACAGGTTGTGCATAAGCCCTTTCCCCCCGCCTGAAGGATTTCTCTTCCAGTAAAGCCTCTTCCTCTCGTACAACTCGGATCAGTTCCAGGTACTTTAACTCTTGGTTACCTGCTCTGCTTCTCAGCTGCATCATTACTGGATCTAAAGGTTGAGAGCCCCTCAGGATCTGTTTTATTCGGATCTTATCTACTTCGGCCGGTTCGGCCCCTTTCTTCAGGAGTATCTGGTGTAGAATCTTATCTAGGCGCCTCATGTACTCGGTCATCCTTTCACCTCTTCTCTGATAGGTGTGTTCGTACTGATATACCAGTTCGGCCGCCTTTTCAGTTCGCCCAAAAACTTCCTCAAGAACGTTTAGGTAATCTAAAGCAGTACAATCTTTTCTGCTCAGTTTCAGGTTTCTCACCGCTTCTAACGCAGGTCCCTTTAAACTCTCGGTGATCCTTTGCTTTTTCTGGGCCTCAGGGACATCCCACTCATCCAGAGCCTGCATCGCCTGTTCCACCCATTCTTCAAAGGTTTCTTCTCCCGCCGGAGTTGGCACGTTTCCTGTAAAATTTCTTAACCGTCGATAACCGAAGTTAGTGTGAGGAGGGCTTGTTTTCTGACATTTAGCCAGTAGATCTCCAATAGCCACGATAAATTCAGGCCCGATCATGGCCAACGGACTAGGCGCGGGAACACTTGCGGATTCGCCACGTGGCGCACTTGGCTGAATTAGTTGGACTTCCACCTCATCGGCCAGTTTCACGCTCGCGCCCTGAAAACATGGTGGAACACCCTTTCTCCATTCAAGAAGAACATACGTGTGAGAGGTATCTGTGTTCTTTACAATGTCCAGTATTAACCCCCGATGGTCTGGTGTCAGCACGGCCACAGCCTGGCGAATCTGATCTTCGGCCCAAGTGTCTGCGGGAATATCCATGACTATACAACATTCTAACTGACCACTGTGCTCCTCACACCACTCGGCAACAGTGTCTGGATCCATATTTAACCCTTTAGATGCGGTTTTTCCAGAGACTGGATCCCGGAAACGAGCCCCCACGTGTAGCGCTCACTCCCGGAGGAGCCGCTGAAAATGAACCACGGGTCAGTCTCCCCGCACTAGGGAATAAATATACTCCAACACCGCTGTGAGTTTTTATCATTTAAATAGTTTACTAAAATAATAAGCAGATGTTGAGACACGGTATTCACAGATATTATTACAGTACTTTCGTATTGTGGTAAAACGCGTAGCGGAAAAGAAACGAAACATGAGGCTTCGTATTTCGGAAGAATAAAATATTCGCAACCGAGCAGAAAAATATATGCAATTGCCCAATAGTTCGGAAAAACAGAGACACGTAGCAAACCCCAAAATACAATCTCTTCGTATTACGATAAACGCGCAGCGGAAAAGAGAAAAATATGTATTCGGAACGTAACTTTAACTCCCGTTCCGATTCGTAACAAAATGAGTCCTGCACAGGTTTAAGTCCCGGAATATAAAAGGTGTGTATATGTATGTGGTACCCGGGTACTGTTCAACTGGCCAGTGAATTTACTTAAGGAATGTCTTCGACTAGTCAAGTTGGGGCCCTGTGGACTTTAAAGAGAAAACAGCAGTGTGTTCCTTAATTACATACGGCCTTGGAGGCCTCTCACCCATCCACCGGTTGCTGTAGGCTCCGCTGACCCAGGACGTCTCTCCGCTCGATTTTGACTGGGGATACTAGCGGCCGGATCCGTTGTCTGACTCTCTGTTGCTTGTCCACGACTTGTCCCGCTCTCCGCCTGCTCTCCGTATCCGATCAGCTCGCGGCAACTCCTCACTCCAGGTCTTTGGCTTCTTTAATCTGCAGCAATCTCAGGAACTCGGAGGTCTCCTTCTCGTTAGGCCGAATGACCCGATAAGGAACTGACAGGTCTCTCTCTGGCTCCGGCCTAGGCCCTCTTGCGATGTCTTGCACTGCGTCTGCTCTCTCTTGTTCCCTCGCGCGCTCTGGCGCGTTCTCCACGAGGTTCGGGAAGTAAGCCTCCTGTGTCCCACCCACTTCCTGTCCTTTTGCAAAGCACGCCGGGAAATGTAGTCCCAATGTCTCGTGTCTCTAATCGCGATTGTCTCCATCTTGTGGCCAAAAATAGGTACTACCGGCAGCAAGATTTAACACAGCGCTACATAATCATTGTATTATGTGTGTTTAAAGCGCATGTTAACATATATTTATTTATTATTTATTTATAAAGGATTTTACCAGGAAGGATACATTGAGATTTCTCTCGTTTTCAAGTATGTCCTGGGTTCAAGAACATTGAAGTGTTACAGTTACAGAAATACAAAGTAATACAATGTAAGATATTAACAACACAAATATACAGATTAACAGAAAATAAATATGTAGGAAATAGTCATTATGTTACATGTTTACAGGTGCATTCTGTATTGAGGTATGTTAGTAAGGAGCTCTTGAGTGACTTAAGACTGGTGGAAGATTTGATGGTGTCTGGGAGGTTATTCCATAATTGCGGTGCTCGGTAGGAAAATGAGGATCGAGCCACTGTCTTTTTGTATTGTGGTATTGCAAGTGAGGTGCTGGTCCTGGATCGGAGGTTATAGGATGAGGGAGCTGCTGGGAGAAGCAGTCTATTCAGATAGGGTGGCAGCTTCCCAGAAAAGCTCTTAAACACCAGGCTGGAAAGGTGAAGGGTGCGTCTAGATTCCAGCGATGGCCAGTTTAGCTCTATATGGGAGTAGAGTTATCACGCCCTTTTTTTCCCCGTGACAATACAATTAGTCAATATGCCGATTAGGTGGCTTTAAAACTTAGCTGCAGAAAACTTGTGTGTTTTAAACACACAGACGATCGCAGCGCTTTCACGCCTTAGCCAATAGAAAAGATGGCGGGTGGGGCTCTGATTTTATTGAGAGAGGCATACTAGTCTCGGTTTTGCAATGCATATAACCATTCATCAATGTGATTTTTCACTACCGAGCTAGTATTACGTATATATATATGTAATTGTTTTTAAAAAAAAATTGTGCTCTCTCCACGATTCCACGGATTATAAACATTGCCTACAATTCAATTATATCTCGTTTGAGCAATGAGTAGACGTCACTTTAGACGCTGTCTGAATAGGGCAGATCCTCCCATTTCAATTAACTATCATGTGCACTCACTCACTATAAATACTGCATGATGTCTTTATGACTGTTTAATCTCTTTCTCCTTCTTAAGCAGTATTTTTCTGCTTCAATATAACTCAATTCGCTCCTGATGACGCTGCATTTAGCAGGGAAACGCGTTGAGCTGAGTTAAAATGTCTTGTTGAAGGAATCCGTGCTTTTCATTTTTCCACTCACCTATTGCCACGATTAAAGGTCTTCAAATAGAGTCAAGCATTGAGCAGACTCTGGTACAGATCAGCTAACCACTTTGGGTGGACTGCCCGCCATTCTATCAAGCGGTATGTTGTATAGCTGAATATATATATCTTGTATCTGCATTATCCGCTGTTTTTTCTTTTCTTTACTTTTGAGGTGTTCGAATCCAACACACACTCGTTTACTGGGTATTATTTTGACATTTCTGTGTGTGCCTCTTTCTATTACAAAAAAGTGCCTGGTATATTTAAACCATCCAATTATATATTTTTTTTTTTTGGCACTCCAGTTATACAGCGGTGGATATTTGGGGCAAGAACCTCATACCCGCTCATTCTGTGCTTTACCCCTGCTTTTCTTATTATTGTCCCCTGTATAGGGAACTCTGTGGGCAATTTAACCGACAGCCTGCTGGTTAACCAAAACCACTTCAGCGTCTGTTACCCTGGGCAAAAAATCTTTGGCCCACTTCCAATTTTGGGGTATACTTTCCTCTCTCATATCATTGTGCTCCCCATAGAAGACCTGTGCGAGCTAATCTACCAGCAGTTTGTTGGTTAAAAATTCTAACCATACAGCAGTGGCTTGTGGGGCAAGAACCTCACACCTGCCTGTAGCTCAGTTAGCTATTGCAATGATATTTGTCTGCAGCTTGTGACCCCTTATCACACACTCGCTTACTGGGTATTATTTTGACATTTCTGTGTGTGCCTCCTCCTACTACCAAAAAGTGTCTGGTATATATAAATCTTTTTGGGCACTTCAGTTTATACAGCGGTGGATATTTGGGGCAAGAACCTCATACCCGCTTATTCTGTGGTTTACCCCCGCTTTTCTTATTATTGTCCCCTGTATAGGGAACTCTGTGGGCAATTTAACCGACAGCCTGCTGGCTAAAGGCCGGTTAAACAAAACCACTATAGCGTTGGTTACCTAGGGCAAAAAATCTTTGGTCCACCTACAATTTTGGTTATGCTTTTCTCTCTCATATCATTGTCCTCCCTATAGGAGACCTGTGCGAGCCGATCTACCGGCAGTTTGACGGTTAAACATTCTAACCATACAGCAGTGGCCTGTGGGGCGAGAACCTCACACCTGCCTGTAGCTCAGCTAGCTATTGCAATGCTATCTGTCTGTAGCTTGTGACTTCTTAATACAAATTATTGGTCCAATAATTCAAATATTGGTGCATGCAATCATGGCACCTTTTGATCTGTTTACCCTATTTTTGTATAGGAAACATTACAGCTAACTTTAGCCGACCAGTTACATTGTATTTTAGAGACCTATTTACCTGCAACATTTGAGATTTTGCTGGCATGTGATATACCGCATTTATCTTATGGAACTGAAAATACATACCGTTGTGTTCAAAATTATTCAACCCCCACTGAAATTGAGTGTTTTGGCCAGTTTGACATTGATTTTGATCATTCAGTCATCTTGCTTACAATTAAATCAAAGAGGCACGTGTAGGTCAGACAAATATAACATAACATTTATAATGAAATAACCACAAATGTCTTTTCTGTGCTCACATCATTATCAGTTTTATTCAACCCCCAAGTGACATTCAATCTTAGTACTTAGTACAACATCCTTTTACAGTTATAACAGCTTTTAAATGTGAAGCATAGCTTGACACAAGTGTCTTGCAGCGATCTACGGGTATCTTCGCCCATTCGTCATGGGCAAAAGCCTCCAGTTCAGTCACATTCTTAGGCTTGCGCACTGCAACTGCTTTCTTTAAGTCCCACCAGAGGTTCTCAATCGGATTTAAGTCAGGTGACTGCGATGGCCACTCCAAAATGTTCCAGCCTTTAATCTGCAACCATGCTCTAGTGGACTTGGAGGTATGCTTGGGATCATTGTCCTGTTGAAAGGTCCAACGTCTCCCAAGCCTCAGGTTTGTGACGGACTGCATCACATTGTCATCCAATATCTCCTGGTACTGAAGAGAATTCATGGTACCTTGCACACGCTGAAGCCTCCCTGTACCTGCAGAAGCAAAACAGCCCCAAAGCATGATTGACCCCCCGCCATGCTTCACAGTAGGCAAGGTGTTCTTTTCTTCATAGGCCTTGTTCTTCCTCCTCCAAACATAGCGTTGATCCATGGGCCCAAACAGTTCTAATTTTGTTTCATCAGTCCACAGAACACTATCCCAAAACTTCTGTGGTTTGTCCACATGACTTTTGGCATACTGCAGTCGACTCTTCTTATTCTTTGGAGACAGCAAGGGGGTGCGCCTGGGAGTTCTGGCATGGAGGCCTTCATTACGCAGTGTGCGCCGTATTGTCTGAGCTGAAACTTCAGTACCCACATTTTCTCAGTTCCTCAGCAGTCACACGGGGACTTTTCTCCACTCTACGCTTCAGGTAGCGCACAGCAGTCGAAGTCAGCATCTTCTTTCTGCTACGACCAGGGAGCGTTTCAACAGTGCCCTTTGCCTTGAATTTGCGAATGATGCTTCCTATGGTCTCTCTTGGTATGTTTAACATCTTTGCAATCTTCTTATAGCCATTGCCCTTCCTGTGAAGAGTAATCACCTCTTCTCTTGTCTTCCTGGACCATTCTCTTGACTTCACCATGTTTGTAACCACACCAGTAAATGTCTAGAAGGAGCTGAGTATCACAGTCATTTAAAGCTGCCTAATTGGTGCTTATTAGGCTTCATTGCTGCTCCGTGACATCCACAGGTGTTTTCAATACCTGATTCAAAACACTTGAATGAACCTCTGTTCTTCAGAGTGGTAGTCTTTAAGGGGTTGAATAATTGTGTCAATGAAGAATTCACAAAAGTAACATTTACTACTGTATTACAAAACCAATTGATGTAATTTTAGTTGCATATGGTTCTTTAAAAAGTCCTTGTAGGATTTCATTCTGAATACAATTACAAATGTACACTAAATTCCCTAAAACCCTTTACAGCATTGGGGGTTGAATAATTTTAAACACAACTGTACATTTATTATATATATTTATTGCGGTTTCACTTGGTTATTTCGATGGGCGCCCGGCTTTAACCACGGCGTCCGCAAATTCCGTTCGTTTGTTCCTTTTACAGTGTGACCGAGGCTTATCTCCGTCTGCCTGCCTGTTCGAGACGCTGCACGCGCTCGCTGGCTGGGTGGGCGGGATTAATCACTAGGTGTGCGCACGCGGAGATTTTCCGGCGCCATTACCAGCTCATCGCTCCAGCGCCATGCCACGAGGCAAATCCCCGCAGTGTCCAGCTTCCCCCGCAGGGTCAGAGCATTCCTCGGAGGACAGCTCGGGTGAGCAGCAGCAGCCTAACACACCCGTTTTAGTCCAAGCTCAGATGGCTCCCTCCCAGCCCTCCACTCTAGACCCATATATGCAGGCGTCTATTGACTCTATGACACTAGCGACGTCATTGATGTAAATGCCTCTGATAAGGAATTTTCTGAGGAGCCCGTAGAGGTGGATTCTAAAGCCCGTCCAGGCATTATCTATGACCCTATGGGAAATACACTTTTCTGCCCGGAGGACCTCTCCCACCCTAGGTCCGCAGAATGGTCCCCATTACCCCACGTTGAGAAGTGGGTAGATGCACAGGCAAGAAAAGCCCTAGACACAGCTACTCGTAACCACATGAAAGCGGAAAGTCCACGTCCCACCACGAGTGGTAAAACCTGTTTAACTCCCGAAGTGGATAAGGCTTTCGTTGACTTTGTCACCCCTAAAGGCTGGACTCCCAGCAAAGGCATAGATCACACCTTTAGGGTTTGCCAGGACAAACTCCTTGACACCATGGGTCCCCTTGATACTGCTTGATACAGCAGAGCAGTCTAAATTATCGGGTGACACCCTGGACCCCGTTCAAATTACTAACTGGGCCCAAAGGTCACTAAGCTTCCTGGGTAATGCCAACACAGCACTAGCTTCTGAAAGGCGCAAATGCATCCTATTAAAGATGGATCGCCAACTGGCTGGTGTGGCAGATAATGAATTAGGTGCTGCAGCTCATGGAGCTTTGTTCGGCAAAGGTTTCCTAAGAGACATGAACGAATATTCTGGTGCCTTCAACACAATGGAACGAGTATTCAATTCACTTAAGAAAGTGTTCTCCGGGGTTTTTCCACGGGCCGGTGGATATCGGGGCCGAGCTACCGGCCGTGCAAAACCCATCACCTCAGGTCCTGCGGGAGGCAAAGCCTCCACTGCCGCAGCTCCTGCACCATCCCCGTTCTTCCCTTCCCGCTCACGGCCGTGGCAGAGGATTCCGGGGCGCTAGAGGCGGTCATTCTTCCTCGACCTTCAGACATACAGGTACCATTACACCTTCTACACCCTTCTACGACCAAAGTGGGGGGGTCGTTTAAAATATTTTCACGCCGTGTGGTGTCGCATTTCGTCGGACCCTTGGGTCCTCAATACTGTGCAAAGGTTTGTTCTGGAGTTCTCTTCTCCCCCGCGCCAACTAACGTGTCCCCCCTCTCCCCTTTTCAGGGGACGGGCGGACGTTGGTGGAATGGGAGATTACGGAACAATGCCAGAAAGAGGCCATAGAAAGGGTTCCACGGGAGACCTCAGGCTTCCTGAGCAACCTGTTTCTGGTCCCCAAAAAGGGTGGAGGTGTTCGCCCGGTCATCAACCTCAGGGAGTTGAATGGGTCGGTGATTTACCGTCACTTTCAGATGGAAGGCATGCATATGCGCAAGGATCTGTTGAGATCCTGCGATTGGTTGGCAAAGGTGGATCTCAAGGATGCATACCTGACCATCCTAATTGCCAAGGAATCATGGGATTTTCTCCAATTCCGTTGGGGTCCCGACCTCTGGAGATTTCGTTGCCTACCTTTCGGCCTGACTTCGGCCCGTCTTCGGCCCCTTGGTGCTTCACCAGGGTACTGAAGCCGGTCGTGGCATGGCTGCGTGCCAAAAGGGGTCCGTCTCATTGTCTACCTGGACAACGTGTTGCTGATGGCCTCGTCAGAGACTCAGCTACGTCTCCATGTTCAGTGGACAATCGACCTTTTCCAATCTCTGGGATTTCTGATCATCAGGAGAAATCAATCCTCTCTCCATCTCAAACCATGGAATTCATGGGTTTCGGGGTGAACAGTGTTCTGATGTCTCTCGCTGTCCCTCTGCCCAAATGTCGATCGATTCTACGCGACGTTCAGTCCCTTTTGGAGGCACATGCCCCATCCTTAAGGGATCATGCTCGCGTGATCTGCCTTTTGGCAGCCACGGGGCTGGCAGTGAGGCCAGCACCCCTACATTATCGAGCCCTCCAACGCCTGAAGGTCCTTTTTCTCAGAAGGGGTCTCCCCTATTCCGCTTCGATCTCCCTCTCAGGGGAGGCCAGACTGGATTTGGAATGGTGGATCAATCACCTCCACTCCTGCAATGACAAGCCTATCCTGGTGTTACCCCGACGATTACAATCGACTCAGACGCTTGTGGGTCAGGTTGGGGTGCTTATTGTGACGGTTCCTACATGGGAGGTCGCTGGTCCGTTCAGGAACGTCACCTACACATGAACAGCTTGGAGCTCTTGGCAGGGCTCTTTGCTCTTCAGAGTTTTCCTCAAGGATCGCACACATCATTCGGTCCTCCTCCAGATGGACAATTTTCCCGGCGGTCAGATATACCAACTTGCTGGGCGGCCCTCACTCCCTGCTTCTGACGACCATGGCTTCCCACCTTTGGGAATGGTGCTTTCAGAATGGGATCGAGGTCCAAGCACAGTTTATCCCGGGAATCTAGAACCAGTCCGCAGACTGGAATCCGAGACGCTCAGAAGACTCCGGGGATTGGCGTCAACGCTCGTCAGTGTTCACCGACGTGGCGGCCCTATGGGGACCGTTTCACGCGAACCTATTCGCCTGCTGGCTCACCTGGCATCATTGGTGTCTGTCGAGGGATCAGGATCCCTTCCAGGCTCCTTTGAGCTTTGTGATGGACTTCCTACGGATGTTTTTTGATCAGGGTACGGCTTACCGCACGCTTAATGTCTATAGATCGGCCTTATCCACTTACCATGTAGGTTTTCAAGGAACGCCTTTAGGCAGGCACCCGCTGGTTTGCCGTCTCCTTAAGGGTATCAGGTCTGATCGTTCCCCGTTACCGCGATATACGGTAACTTGGGACGTCACCCTTTTACTTGATTTCCTGGCACAATGGCCCTCTAATCAAGATTTAACTTTGCGTCAACTTTCTGCTAAGTTGTTGGCCCTTTCTCTGCTTGATATCATGCAAGCGGGTGGCTGTTGTCAGGGCGTTGGAGTTCTGGGCCCGTTCTTTCGTGCCTGGGGGTGTTTGTTTTGACATCTCCCGCCGTACTAAGACATCCATTTCGTCCGCCTTTTATCCAGCGTTTCCCTCACGCCCGGCTTTATGTCCGGTTCTGTGTCTCCAGGTGTATGAATCCCGTACCTCTACACTTGAACCTTCTCCTCTTTTCATCTCGTTTAAATCTCCTTTCGCCCCGGTGGGTACGACTACGCTTGCGCACTGGCTTCGCTGGCTGTTGTCAGGGGTTACTACCTCGGTATTTGGCGCTCATTTGCTTCGCAGTGCGGTTGGGTCTTCCGCAGTCTCGGCAGGTTGTCGTTTGGAGGACTTATTGCGATCAGCTGACTGGTCCAGGGAGTCCACCTTTCGATCTTTCTATTTCAAGCCTGTTGTTCATTGGTCATCCGCAGTTGTGGGTTAGCCTTGAACAAGCAATAGATGATAAATTTCAATTTTAAGCAAACAAAAACAAATTCCCTATTATAATTACCATTTATGAAATTTCAATAAACCTTTTCCAAGTTTCTTCTCATATATCAAAATTGAAAACAGATGCTGCGCTACGCCATGGCGAGAGACACCAAAATCAGCCACAAAGCAATGTAGCGTCAGTCATGTCTAAATATATTTTCTTAGACAGACTATTTTATTAGATTTCAAAGAATTTATAGCCAATCAGCATACAGATACACTTCCACGTCAAAGTTTAACCACACGGTTTAACAAACACTTATTACCTTATATGGTTTACAAAAAATCTTTTTCCTATCTCCCCGCTTCTGCGCACATTTTCCTGCACTAAACATAACAGGAAGTCGTCACATCCTCTTATCCTACAGAAGGAACAACTGTCTATGCAGAATTAAAAGAAACATAATGAAGGGGCGGGATTTCACAGCCCATTTTATAAAACAGATTTTTTTTCAAGATAAACTATTTATATTTTATACAGGAAATTAAAATCTAACAATAGGAGCCTCAGAGTCGATGTATTAAAATTATAGAATTTAGCTAAGTATGATAAGTTAGAATTTTAATAATAAAGACTCTGAGGCGAGTATTGCCCACCACTCCCGCTGCTGTTGTGGTTTGTTGTTTACTGGGTCTGCGGATCTCCTATCTTCCACTCTCACGTCTTCTTTTTCCTCAGCCTCGTGAAGGATTTCCTTGTTTCCTGTGGATTGCCCTTTGGGGTTCCCTGCTCTCCTACATTGATCACCTCGTACAGCAAAGAAAGAGGAAGTAGGAAGGGAGTTGCTCGTCGGTTGTGATGGGAACTGACAGGAAGGAAGACCGGTCCAAAGGAATGAAGGGGTGTCGGAAGATACCATATATATCTGTTCCTATTGTTATTATACATGTTTTCTCTTTTATTCAATATAAATGCTTCATATTTTCAAGTTCTTGCTAGTTGCCACTTGCTGCTATGTTTAATAAAGCAAGAAAGAGAAGCAATACTCGCCTCAGAGTCTTTATTATTAAAATTCTAACTTATCGTCATACTTAGCTAAATTCTATAATTAATAAAGATGGGTTAGCCCCCCCCCCCATTGAATTTTCTGGCCAAAAACCTTTCAGGCTTCTAGATCTTTGTTAGATCAGGTAAGATCAAGTGGTTTTAACGTTAGATCACACATAATTACGAAGATATTTAACAAAATACAGAGATTGTGTGTATTACATAAGGGGAGTAACCCTCCTCCACCCCCCCCCCACATTAAATTTTCTGGTCAGAAACCATTCAGGCTTATAGATATTTGTTAGATCAGGTAAGATCAAGTGGTTTTAACGTTAGATCACCCATAATTCCTGACTTATTAAGTGATTAATAAAGACGGGTTAGCCCTCCACACTGAATTTACTGGTCAGAAACCATTCAGGCTTATAGATCTTTGTTAGATCAGGTAAGAGCAAGTGTTATTATAGTTAGATCACACATAATTACAAAGCTATTTAACAAAATACAGAGATGTGTATTACGTAAGGGGAGTAACCCTCCTCCACCCCCCTCCCCCCAACATTAAAATTTCTGGTCAGAAACCATTCAGGCTTATAGATATTTGTTAGATCAGGTAAGATCAAGTGGTTTTAACGTTAGATCACCCATAATTCCTGACTTATTAAGTGATTAATAAAGATGGGTTAGCCCCCCCCCCCACATTGAATTTTCTGACAAAAAAAACATTCAGGCTTATAGATCCGATCAAGTGGTCTTAACGTTAGATCACACATAAATACAAAGATATTTAACATAAAATACAGCGATTTTGTGTATTACATAAGGGGGCTAGTGCCCCACCCCCCCTACATTACATTTTCTGACAAAAGAAACACTCAGACTTATAGATCTGTTAGATCCGGTTTGATCAAGTGGTGTTAATGTCAGATCACACATAATTACAAAGATTTCATATCAAACATGGATATTAGGTTTTACATAAGGGTGGCTTCCCCCCTCCCCCCTCTCTGTCTGACCTCAGTCAAAGGTTAAAAGTTCAGGTTTGTATCTATGTAGTAAGTTTTTGTTTATGGCTTAACCCTTTCGCTGCTGAGCCAATTCACCCCTGTGTGCTGAGCTCATTTTTACCATTTTTGCTCATCATGTTTAAACGCGATTTTAAGTCACATTTTATTCTACAACCCAGACATATTATATATCGTTCTTTCCAGCAGACTCGGCAGATTCATAATATATCATTATTATATGTATACGTCATGTCCTGCCTGATTATTATAACAAAAATGCAATAAAATTTGAATTTTCAATCATCTACAGCGTGTAAAGTGTTTTTTTTTTCACATTTTTCACATTTATCATCTGAGCCTTTGCGGTTTTTAATTCTATGGGGTAGACTTGTTAAAAAAATTAGAACTGGGAACCCATTACTTTTATTTTTCTGCAAAATTATGTGATTTTAGCTAAAACCCCTCCCAAAAAAATTTCGCTAGGGCAGCACCGTTGTTCACATTATAATTGAAATGTGAACAATAATGCTGCAATAATTAAAAAAAAGCTTTTTTTTTAAAAAAAAATTACATTTTTTTTTTACTTACATATTTTTTTTTACTCATGCTCTGGCCTTTCAAATGATACCAAACATTAACCCTTAGGCTAGGGTCAGACGAACGCATTTTTCACGTTGTCCGTGAAAAAGTGCGGTCGAACGAACGTACGTATTTTTTCCCGGAATACACGATAGCGGTCATACGATGCGCCTTTTCGTCCGTGATTTTGTACGGATCATCAATAAAACACTTTTTGCGTCTGGACGTTATGTTAGCCGGACATTAGCAGCGTCTGACTTCTCCTAATCACACACACACGCCGCTATGCGGCCGCAGCGCACTCTGTACGTCAGTAGTAGCGGTTTGACGTTCTCGAAAAAATGCGTTCGTTGGCCACTTGCGTTGCGCGGACGAACTTTCGTGCGGCCGTTCGTCGTATGTTCCCCGGCATTGGACGTCATTTGCTGCTAGTACGGCCGTGATTTCGTGCGGCTAAACGCACGTTAAAACTGCGCTAGTCTGACCCTAGCCTTAGCTGCCACGGATTGCGCAGCTAGGAGTTACCGTAGATACTCGTGTATACCGCGAGTTTTTTGAGCAATAAATCAATCTTAAAACTGTAGGGGTCGCGTTATACACGGGACAGCTGCGAGGGAGTGAAGATTCGATTGCTTCCAGGAGCTGTTTGACACGTGCACGCTCTGGAATCGCAATTTAACCCTGCAGCCCTGATTTTAACCATTAACCCTTAATGACTGCAGCCCTCAAGTACCCCTGTACAAAACATCTCCAATACTATTCAGCCCTCTATTAACCCTTCAATCCAAAAACCTACATTAACCTTTGCAATAAAAACCAGTATCATTAACCCCTTTAATAAATAATTTCTGTATGTCACAATTTATCAAATTTATCATATACTCTGCTTCATATAAACAATATACATTTTTCAAGTTAAAGCAAGCTTTTATCAATTTCAAAATAGGTCTTTTTGTAGTGCATGAGTATATGCATAGGTTACTAACATTATATATACATATATATAATCTTATTAAATGCAATTGCAATAATTAAATCTAAAAAATTTGCCCTTATGCCATACCTGCGCTTACGGATTTTATTTATTTAGTTTCATGTGCAGAACTTTATCATAAGAGAATTATATTCCATGCAATCAAAACGCTCAATTACATCTATCACCATTCTAAAATAGCCACGATAATGCGTTACCTCTCACTCTGCACCCCTGCTCTCTAACAACCATTGGAGGAACGTGGGTGAGAGTGGGGTGGAATGAACATGAAATGAAAACATGGGACAACAGTAATTTAACAGACTTTTGTCGTGTTTTGGAAAATTTATACTTTCATAATTTTGCTCCTAGCGTTATATTCGAGTCTTGAGTAATATTCTTATTTCCATAATGAATCTCTACCCCTCGCGTTATACTCGGGTCGCGTTATACTCGAGTATCTACGGTAATTCCCGACCTGATGTCATCGCATCCATGCCTGATGACGCCAGTAGGCAGGTGGAGATCCCAGAAGCTTGGAGGGGACTGCAATCCGGCGCCAAAGGACCCCCCCTTCCCTTCAGGCACTTTCCTTGCTCTGGCGGAGGGTGCTTGAAATAGACATCATCGCGCCCAGCAAGATTAAGCTATTCAGCCGGCTGGGGTCCTGGAGGCTGGGCTTACATCCAAGATATATCTAACTTTTCTGTAGTCTTAGATGATAAAAATATCTCACTGATCAAACTTGAAAAGATTTAAAAATTTTAGGGGTGCTCTGATACAATATTTTTTTTCAGGTACTCACCGATACGGAGTGCCAATACTTTTATTTAATCTCATGTATAAATTTCCAATAAATAATATAGGATTGTTCTATCAATGAATGAATGATTTATGGCTCCTGTTTTTAAATCTGTTTGTTGACAGGGCTGTGTAATACCTATTATTTCAGGTTTTATAGGATAAAGTTTTTTTATTTATGTGTGATCTAACGTTAAAACCACTTGATCTTACCTGATCTAACAAAAGATCTATAAGCCTGAAAGGTTTTTAGCCAGAAAATTTATTGGGGGGGGGGGGGTTAGGCCCTCTTATGTAATACCTAAAATCTCAGTTTTTTTTATGTTAAATATCTTTGTATTTATGTGTGATCTAACGTTAAAACCACTTGATCTTACCTGATGTAACAAATATCTATAAGCCTGAATGGTTTCTGACCAGAAAATTCAATGTGGGAGGGCTAATCCGTCTTTATTAATTACTTAATAGGTGGCCAGCCATCGAAGAGAGCGGACGTTCTCTGGAGGAGCTCTGCATTGCTTTCTTCTTTTGGGGTCCTATCGCTGACTTTTTCTGGCAAGTTGACTCACCTGGAGGGACATGAAGAGCTGGCCAACGGAATTGATTTGTCCGGGGTCCGCACTGCTCCTCCCCGGAGCAGAGACATACCCAGGTGCTGCTGTCTGCCTTCACCATGCGGCCGGCGGCCATCTTGCGGCCTACCAGCCAATCCTGAATGTCCCCGTTCCGCTGATCTGTGGGGCTCGTCCTCTCCTAGCATTCCGTTGGGGGCTGTGGAGATGTTGGGCCCATGTCTTCCGGCCGCTTTGGCTGACTGTTTTGTGAGTCGGATGGATCGGCGGTCGGGCAGCGAGGGAGCTCGCCTCCCTTCTCTGGAGGTACTGGGGCCTTGGCTTTGGGCCTGGATGCCTGTCTGAGGCTGCTGCAGGGTGACGAAGACGATGCGCTATTCACCAGAGGCGTCTGGCGTCACATGATGGCAGCGCTACCGGGAAGCACAGAGGAGAAGATCCTGAAAGCGGCTGTGGTAGTGACTACGTCGTTCCCGGGTCCTGTTGAGCCTTGTGTGACCGAAGCGGAGATTGTTGAGAGCTGTGATAGTGGTGGCGATCTGGATGGAGCGCAGGGCCAGGAGACTTGGCCACCGGGGGTGACCCTGGACCGAAGTGAAGGAATAGAACTGGTGCCCGGTGTGATTCGGAAGCTGGTTACAGTGTGTGGATCTGTTCCCTTTCAAAGGCTTACATGGTTGGAGGTGTTTGAACTGGGACTTTGTTGACCTTTGCTTCAGGGGGAGATCGAGATGGATGAAAGGGAGGTTTGGAGCACTCGATATACCCTAGGTGGACAATTTGTGACCGGCGGTGCTGCTGACCCTGTTTTGTGGCGGGATACAGGCTGAAGCAGACTCTTACCTGATGGCTTTCCCTCCTTCCCGGCCTGGGTCATGGACTTTGCACCTTTTTGATTGCCCTGTTTTGGTCTTATCCCTTTTTTTTTTTCTTCTTGTCCCCCCCTGTGACATCCCCCCATTTTTATTTTAAGTGGCTTCATCAGGATACCTTAAGGGGCACAACCGAAGCCTGGTGTCTAGCTTGCCCGCTGGGTGCCTGGGCCTAGTGCCATATACCCCCCTCCCCATGGCCTTCTCCCATGGTCTTTGACCACTCGGGACTCCGCCAGGGTCGGCACGGTTTTGGCCTTTTGCCATATCATTTTCCCCCCCCCCTCCCCCTCGCTGTTTGTTTTTTCCCTCCTTGATTTCTGCTCACTTGGCTGACCTCTTTATTATTATTATTATTGCTGACTAGTTGATTTTATACTGCCTACTAGATGTTTTACATGACTCTATGCTGCTGATCTTTTATAGCTGACATTTCTTTCGCTTTGATGTGTTTCTTATGAGTGTGATATTTGGCCCTGCGAGGCCAACCTTGCCGGTTGATTTGTGACCATTTGATTGAAAATAAAAATCTTGAATACAAAAAGAAGTAAAAAATGAATTACTTAATAACTCAGTAATTATGGGTGATCTAACGTAACGCTTCCAAATTAGCTAAGTTTTTGGTTCATTTTTTGATAAGGGAGCTGATGACGGGTTAGCCCCCCTTTACAATAAGTGTTAATATCTCTTTTTCTGTGTGTGATCTAACGCAAACAACTATTGATCTAACCTGATCTATCAAAGCTCTAACCAACTGCATGAGTTTTGTTCAAAAATTTTGATAAGGGGTGGGGGGCTAAGCCGGCTGAGGTAAGATCAAGTGGTTTTAACGTTAGATCACACATAATTCCTGACTTAAGTGATTAATAAAGACTGTTAGCCCCCCCCCCCACATTGAATTTTCTGACAAAAAAACATTCAGGCCTATAGATCTTTGTTAGATCAGGTATGACCAAGTGGTTTTAACGTTAGATCACACATAAATACAAAGATATTTAACATAAAAAACTGAGATTTTAGGTATTACATAAGAGGGCCTAACCCCCCCCCCCCCCCAAATGAATTTTCTGGCCAAAAAAACTTTCAGGCTTCTAGATCTTTGTTAGATCAGGTAAGATCAAGTGGTTTTAACGTTAGATCACCCATGATTCCTGACTTATTAAGTGATTAATAAAGACGGGTTAGCCCCCCCCCCCACATTGAATTTTCTGACAAAAAAACATTCAGGGTTATAGATCTTTGTTAGATCAGGTAAGATCAAGTGGTTTTAACGTTAGATCACATATAAATACAAAGATAATTAACATAAAAAAACTGAGATTTTAGGTATTACATAAGAGGGCCTAATCCTCCCACAATACATTTTCTCGCCATAAACCTTTCAGGCTTCTAGATCTTTGTTAGATCAGGTAAGATCAATTGGTTTTAACGTTAGATCACACATAACGAAGATATTTAACAAAATACAGAGATTATGTGTATTACATTAGGTTAGGCCCTTTTATGTAATACCTAAAATCTCAGTTTTTTTATGTTAAATATCTTTGTATTTATGTATGATCTAACGTCAAGACCACTTGATCTAAACTGATCTAACAGAGATCTAAAAGCCTTAATGGTTTCTGACCAGAAAATGTAATGTGGGGGGGGGGGGTAGGGGAGGGTTATTCCCCTTATGTAATACACACAATCTCTGTATATATGTGTGGTCTAACGTTAAAACCATTTGATCTTACCTGATCTAACATAGAGCCTGAAAGGTTTTTGGCCAGAAAATTTATTGGGGGGGGGGGGGGTAGGCCCTCTTATGTAATACCTAAAATCTCAGGTTTTTTATGTTAAATATCTTTGTAATTACGTGTGATCTAACGTTAAAACCACTTGATCTTACCTGATCCAACAAAGATCTATAAGCCTGAACAGTTTTATGTCAGAGAATATAATGTGGGGGGGGGGAGAACCCGTCTTTATTAATAATTTACTAACAGGGTTATTCAGAGAGCGTGAAAAGCAGGAGAATGACTGGAGAATGAAAAATTCTAGGTCAAAATTGCCAAACCAGAAAAATTCTCCCTTTCATCTCACTTTCCAAATCGGCTATTTTGACCTAGAATTTTTCATTCTCCAGTCATTCTCCTGCTTTTCACGCTCTCTGAATAACCCTGAGTGTCTGTAATTATGTGTGATCTAACGTTAAAACCATATGATCATACCTAATCTCTCAAAGATCTATAAGCCTGAATGGATATTGGTCAGAAAATTTAAAGGGGGGGGGCGGAGGAGGGTTACTCCCCATATATAATACACACAGTCTCTGTATTTTGTTAAATATCTTCGTAATTATGTGTAATCTAACATTAAAACCACTTGATCTTACCAGATCTAACAAATATCTATAAGCCTGAATGGGGGGGGGGGGGGGTGGGTGAAGTAGTGTTACTCCCCTTATGTAATACACACAATATCTGTATTTTGTTAAATATCTTCGTAATTATGTGTGATCTAACGTTAAAACCACTTGATCTTACCTGATCTAACAAAGATCTATAAGCCTGAAAGGTTTTTGGCCAGAAAATTTATTGTGTGGGGGTTAGGCCCTCTTATGTAATACCTAAAATCTCAGTTTTTTATGTTAAATATCTTTGTGTTTATGTGTGGACTAACGTTAAAACCACTTGATCATACCTGATCTAACAAAGATATATAAGCCTGAATGTTTGTCAGAAAATTCAATGTGGGGGGGCTAACCCGTCTTTATTATTCACTTAATAAATCAGGAATTATGTGTGATCTAACGTTAAAACCACTTGATCTAAGATTTTGCTAATCCCCCCTCATTCCCTATCAGGGTTATCCAAAGAGATTCGAAAAGTCACCGCACGTTCGGTGACTTTTCGTTCTCTTCAATTCGGTTCCTTTTGCCGATTGCATTTCGGTGACCCTGCGGTGTATTCAGCAAGCACCACAAGGTCCCCGAATTGCAGGGAAAAGCTGCCGCAAACCTGACGAAAACTAACCGAATGCATGCTGAAAACAAGCAAAAACATCTGGATTAACCTTCGAAAAAGCCGAACAGGAGCCGAACATGAGCCGAATCACACAGAGCCGAAGCAGCTGTGACGTAGAGGAGGCAGTGAATAAATTCGAAAAACCATTTGTATGAATCTGGGAAAATGAAACGCTGTTTGCAAAGAAACTACTGATCGGAAATGTCTGAAATTTTCACAGGAGGTCCAGGGAATGATAATAAAGAGGGCTGTTACAAAAAAAATAAGTAAACTGAAAAAAAAAAAAAAACAAATCGGAGTTTTAAAAAAATTTAAAAAAATCAGAAAAATGCTTAAAGTATCCTAAAAAATCTATAAATAAAGAGACTTTTTGCTGCAGAATTTTATAATGAACGGTTTATTAGATATTGAATTAAAACGGGAATATTTTTAACATTGAAGCCTATGGGATTCTCCTGAATAAACTTGCCGAATTAAACCACCGAATGGCAGGGCATTAGGGGAACCTTTCACTGCTGGTTTGTGTTCTCTGAATAGCCGAAGCAATGCTTTTTCATGGGGATTTCACTGCCCTCGAACAGGCACCGAACAGGCACCGTATGTTCAGGCAATTCGCCAGGATTTGGCGAATTGCCTACTCTCTGGATAGCCGAATGGTCAGGAAAGGTAACCGAACACTGATTTTCAGCGTTCGGTTACCTTTCTCAAGCAATTCGGATCTCTTTGGATAACCCTGTATGACTCTCTGATACCCTAGATTTTACAGATTACTTTTTTTGTCTTTTGTTTTGCATTTCTAAGCATTTGATCTGTGACTCTCCCCCTCCCATTCCCTTATATTATATATGTTTACTATTATTCGCTGAGACCCCCCTATCTGGGGATGTTTATTTTTTCTCACGTTATCCCTATGCTGGCAGTTTTGGACGGCCCTGCGTGGCCCTTAGGTTCTAATGTTTGATTGTACGCTGACCTATTTACATTTTTAAAAAAAAAAAAAAAAAAACACTTGATCTTACCTGATCTAACAGATATCTATAAGCCTGAATGGTTTCTGATCAGAAAATTTAATGTGGGGGGTGGAGGAGGGTTACTCCCCTTATGTAATACACACAATCTCTGTATTTTGTTAAAAATCTTCGTAATTATGTGTGATCTAACGTTAAGACCACTTGATCTTACCTGATCTAACAAAGATCTAGAAGCCGGAAAGGTTTTTGGCCAGACAATTTTTTGTGGGGGGGAGGGGGGTTAGGCCCTGTTATGTAATACCTAAAATCTCAGTTTTTTTATGTTAAATATCTTTGTATTTACGTGTTTATCTAACGTTAAAAACACTTGATCAAACCTATATGAAGCTGATCTGCCTACACTAGGCACACAAATCACAAAGCATAAGTGACAGAAGAAATTTAAAAAAGTGAAATTTTATTGAGGCACATGGCCAAAACTAAAAACTGAATAGAAGTATGATCATACTAGACAAACAATACACACAAATAATTAAAAAGTGTTCAATTGAATAGGTCACCTTTAATAAAAATGAATTACTCCAAAAAATTCACTATTCGTTTTAGAATCAACTGATGCTAATATATAATTGGGAGAGCAAGAAAAAATGGAGTGCCAGAAAAAATGAGCAAGCGAACCCTTAAGGCGTTATTGGATACAGATATATATGTTGCCCATACCGTGATTACATGCTATCAAACACATATATGTTAACCACACACTCCTGGATCGCAATTATGTCCGTAATATGCACATAAGAGGGTTCTCAATATAAACCAAGGACATGCCGTCCATATTATAAATAGCCACAGTTACACATGTGGAGGTGTCAAAAGATTGTTAAATATAGGAGATGTGGGGGTAGGGGTAAATTGCCCACAACAAGAACACACCCATTCGATTGAATTGATCAATTTGATTAAACGTGAATACTCCAAAAAATGCACTATTTTCTTTCAAAACAGCTGCTACTGACATCTAATTGAGGAGTATAATGAAAATGAAGTGCCAAAGAACACATAAATGAAATGAGCAACCGGGCCCTACAAACGTGGTGAGATACAGATAGATATGTGTATTGCCCACACCGTGATCACACCCTTTCAGGCATATATATATTTACCTCAAACTCCTAAATCATAATTATAGCCGCAGTATGCATACAGATAGGCTCACAATGTAAAACAAGGACAGATCGTCCATTTGATGGATAGCCACCGTTGCACATACAAAATAAATGTCAAAAATTTCTAAATGCAGGAGATTTGGGGGTAGGGATGAGTTGCCCACAGAAAGAGCGCACCCGACGTGCGTTTCGCCTTGCACAGGCTCGTCAGGAGGCCAATACTTCACCTTGTTCCACCTTGTTTTTTTTGTCCCTCGCACAAGCCGGCTGGTTCTCTCCGTCTCGCATGCGCAAGTAAGCTTGCATATGCACATTGCGTCCGCCTGCGGCAACGGACACAAACATTTTTATTTATAGTGAGAGAGTCTGGCCATTAACCCTTTCACTGCTGAGCCATTTCAAACCTTTGAAAAGTTACGTTTTTATTTTATTTATGATTTGTATTTTACACTGAATATATATAATTCTTTGAATATAGTTGGGTATCATTGGAAAGGCCAGACTCTGCCCTTTCCAATTACACCTCCACCGAGGTGAAGCTCTGTGATACGCTCATACACACCGCACATTTCTGTGCATTTTATTGCTGTGGAGCTCTGTGATACGTCATACATACCGCGCGTTACGGTGAGTTTTATTGCTGTGCAGCTCTGTGATACGCTCATACACAATGCACATTACTGTGCGTTTTATTGCTGTGGAGCTCTGTGATACACTCATACACACCGCACATGACTGTATATCACAGAGCTCCACAGCAATAAAAATCACAGTAATATGTGGTATGGAGGAGTTGCTTGAGTGTGATGTGTGTGGGTGCCTGTGTGTGATGTGCGTCGCAATTCAACCCAAAAGAGGGAAAACCAATGTGTTGGACAGGGGAGAGAGAGAAGAGGGGGCAAAGGAGAGAGTGAGGGAAGGGGGATTTAAAGGAGCGAGTGAGGGAAGGGGGTGTGAAGGAGAGAGTGAGGGAAGGGGGTGTGAACGAGTGAGAGAAGGGGGTGTGAGGGAAGGGTGTGGGAAGGAGGGTGAAGAAAGGGGGGTGTAAAGGAGATAGAGGGAAGGGGGTGTGAAGGAGAGTGAGGGAGGGGGGTGTGAAAGAGAGTGAGGGAAGGGGTGTGAATGAGAGTGAGGGAAGGGGGGTGTGAATGAGAGTGTGAGGGAAGAGGGCGAGAAGGAGAGTGAAGAAAGGGTGTGTGAAGGAGAGAGTGAGGGAAGGGGGATGTGAAAGAGAGTGAGGGAAGGGGTGTGAAAGAGTGACGGAAAGGGGTGTGATAAAGTGAGGGAAGGGGTGTGAATGAGAGAGTGAGGGAAGGGGGGGGTGAATGAGAGTGTGAGGGAAGGGGGTGAGAAGGAGAGTGAAGAAAGGTGGTGTGAAGGAGAGAGTGAGGGAAGGGGTGAAGGAGGGAGGGAAGGGGTGAAGGAGAGAGGGAGGGAATGGGGTGAAAAAATGAGGGGATGAAGGATAGAGTAAGGGAAGGGGTGAAGGATAGAGTGAGGGAAGGGGGTGAAGGAGAGAGTGAGGGAAGGGGGTGAAGGAGAGAGTGAGGGGAGAGTGAGGGAAGGGGGTGAAGGAGAGAGGGAGGGAAGGGGTAAAGGAGAGAGGAAGGGAAGGGGTGTGTGAAGGAGAGTGAGGGTAGGGGGTGTGAAGGAGTGAGGGAAGGGGGTGTGAAGGAGTGAGGGAAGGGGTGTGTGAAAGAGTGAGGGAAGGGGTGTGTGAAAGAGTGAGGGAAGGGGTGTGTGAAAGAGTGAGGGAAGGGGTGTGTGAAAGAGTGAGGGAAGGGGGGTGAAGGAGAGAGTATGGGAAGGGTTGAAGGAGAGCGTGAGGGAAGGGGGGTGAAGGAGAGAGGGAGGGAAGGGGGTGAAGGAGAGAGTGAGGGAAGGGGGTGAAGGAGAGAGTGAGGGGAGAGTGAGGGAAGGGGGTGAAGGAGAGAGGAAGGGAAGGGGTGAAGGAGAGAGGAAGGGAAGGGGTGTGTGAAGGAGAGTGAGGGTAGGGGGTGTGAAGGAGTGAGGGAAGGGGGTGTGAAGGAGTGAGGGAAGGGGTGTGTGAAAGAGTGAGGGAAGGGGTGTGTGAAAGAGTGAGGGAAGGGGTGTGTGAAAGAGTGAGGGAAGGGGGGTGAAGGAGAGAGTATGGGAAGGGTTGAAGGAGAGCGTGAGGGAAGGGGGGTGAAGGAGAGAGGGAGGGAAGGGGGTGAAGGAGAGAGTGAGGGAAGGGGTGTGTGAAGGAGAGTGAGGGAAGGGGTGTGAAGGAGTGAGGGAAGGGGTGTGTGAAAGAGTGAGGGAAGGGGTGTGTGAAAGTGTCATGCCCCACGCCGCGGTCCGACTGCGGCCGCCATGTTGGGGCACTTTGCATACTCACCCGAGGTCCCTCGTGGCGTGTCGCTCCCTGGTTCCGGTCTTCAACTCGGAGGAGGAGAGCCAGGATGTGTCCCACGCCGCCTCCGGGATCCAACTGAGCAGAAACCAAGCGCGCATGCGCAATCGTCCATCTCAAAGCATGAAGACCTTAGTCCTCTGGCGCCCTCTGCTGGTCAAGGAAAGGTACTGCATTACACCTGCACTGGAGATCCTCCTATACCACCAATTAACCTATCAAGTACTCAGGTATCCCAACTCCACCTACGAGCCCCAGGTGAACGGTGTTTTTATGATCCTCTGAACCCTATTTAAATCTGCCGCCTTTCCCAGCTCTGTGATACGGTCATACACACCGCGCGTTACTGTGAGTTTTATTGCTGTGGAGCTCTGTGCTACGCTCATACACAATGCACATTAGGGATGTGCACCGATTTTTTTTCGGTTCGATTCGATTCTTCGAATTTTTAAACTTTTCGATTCGGCTCGTTTCGACCACTTTCTGTTTCGATTCGGTTCGGTTTGATTCGTTTTTCGGGTACATTTATTTTTTGGAATATCGACCATTTTTCGTAATTTCGGGTCACTTTACTAGGTTTCTGTATCGACTTTTCGTTATTTCGGAAATTTTCGTTTTTCGGAATTGTACATGGTTTTCGGCATATCGCCCATTTTTCGTTTTTCGGAACTTTTCGTTTTTCGGAATTGTACATGGTTTTCGGCATATCGCCCATTTTTCGTTTTTCGGAACTTATCGTTTTTTCGGAACGTCTGTTCTCGTTTCAAAGCTGTCTAACTCTATTCGTTTTGATGAAAACTACTATGGTTTACTTTTTTAATACTACTTTATATATTTTTTATAATAAATTTTTGGTTTGTTTTTCGGATCCGATAATTCATTCTGTCGATACGATAATTCTGGCGATTCTATCGTGTTTTTTTAATTAACCCTTTCGCTGCTGAGGCATTTCCCGCCTCTGTGCTGAGCTCATTTTTTTTACCGGTTTTGCTCATCATGTTTAAATGCGTTTTGAAGGCTTATTTTAGTATATGATCCAGACATATTATATATCGTTCTTTCCGTCAGATTCGGCAGATTCATAATATGTCATTATTATATGTATACGTCATGACCTGTCTGTATATTATAACAAAAAATGCAATAAAATATGATTTTTCAATAATTTATAACGTGTAAAGTGTGTTTTTTTCACATTTTAACATGCGAGCAATTGCGGTTATATTTTGTATGGGGTGCGCTTGTTAAAAAAATTAGAGATGGGGTCTCATTACATTTTTTTTGGGGAAAATTACACGATTTTTAACAAACGCACCGCATACAAAAATCGTTAGTGCAGCATCATTGTTCACATTATAATTGAAATGGGAACAATATTGCTGCATTAACAAACCAAAAAAAAGAAAAAAAACTTGTTTATTTTTTTTATAAATTTTTTTAAAATATTTTTTTATTTTTAATTTTTTTACAAACGTTTTTCACATTCGTGTTTGGTATCGTTGGAACGGCCATGCTCTGGCCGATCCAACAATACAAACTTTAACCCCTAGCTGCCACGGATCGGGAGATAGGGGGTTCCAATGAACCCCCTATCTCCACCATTGGTGGCAACTAGGGGTTAACTCCAGGACTGGCGTCATCGTGCTATGCACGATGACGCCAGTCCTCAGGGGGAGTTCCCGGAAGCTTGGCCGACATCCGACATCCTCATGGATATGCCCCAGCTCCTCATGGATATTGCCCCAGCACCTCATGGATATGCCCCAGCTCCTCGTGGACATGCCCCAGCTCCTCGTGGACATGCCCCAGCTCCTCATGGATATTGCCCCAGCACCTCATGGATATGCCCCAGCTCCTCGTGGACATGCCCCAGCTCCTCGTGGACATGCCCCAGCTCCTCATGGATATTGCCCCAGCACCTCATGGATATGCCCCAGCTCCTCGTGGACATGCCCCAGCTCCTCGTGGATATGCCCCAGCTCCTCGTGGATATGCCCAGCACCTCGTGGATATGCCCCAGCTCCTCGTGGACATGCCCCAGCTCCTCGTGGACATGCCCCAGCTCCTCGTGGATATTGCCCCAGCACCTCCTGGATATGCCCCAGCTTCTCATGGACATGCCCCAGCTCCTCGTGGACATGCCCCAGCTCTTCGTGGACATGCCCCAGCTCCTCGTGGATATGCCCCAGCTCCTCGTGGATATTGCCCCAGCACCTCCTGGAGATGCCCCAGCTCCTCGTGGACATGCCCCAGCTCCTCGTGGACATGCCCCAGCTCCTCGTGGACATGCCCCAGCTCCTCGTGGATATTGCCCCAGCTCCTCCTGGATATTGCCCCAGCTCCTCCTGGATATTGCCCCAGCACCTCATGGATATTGCCCCAGCACCTCGTGGATATGCCCCAGCTCCTCGTGGATATTGCCCCAGCACCTCATGGACATGCCCCAGCTCCTCGTGGACATGCCCCAGCTCCTCGTGGATATGCCCCAGCTCCTCCTGGATTTGCCCCAGCTCCTCTTGGATTTGCCCCAGCACATGGAATGCCCCAGCACCTCATGATAATGGCCCCAGCTCACCTCCGCCGCCTTTTTCGCTCCCTCAGCTTCCTGCAAAGACGTGACCATGTTGGCGGGCAGCGTCTTAGCGGGCAGCGGTGGGAGAGAGAGAGCTCATAGCTGGGAGGAGGTGTTGCGTGAAGCTGCAAACAGGGACAAATAAACTAGACCTGACCCGCACTAAGGATCTTTGGGTTGTGTCGGAGAAGACTTCACGCAGTGCTGCCATCAATATTTTTGGATAAATTCTTGGTTATACAATGAATGTGACTGTGGACAAAAATCCGTGTTGTTGTGACATCGCCTAAGCTTAACAAAACCATCAGGAGATCAGGAGATCTTCTGGAGATACTCTGGAGGTAGTCTGAGGTTAGACAGGAGGTAGAAAACCTACAAAAAGGTAAGATTTGCTGGTTTTAAATCCATTCTTTTATAATGGCAGGCTTGGTCCAGTGTAAGAGCTGTCATGCATTTGTTTTTAGATCCAATTTTTGGAGGTTTGGAGTGTGCCTGATATGTAGGCAGTTCTCTTTATTGCAGCAGGAAATTGCCTGTTTAAAGTCTGAGATTTGTAAATTATCTGTTAGAGAAACTCAGGCTATGACTGTTACTAAGCCACTGCCACAGAGGCCTCCTAGGAGCGGCAGATGGACTACTGTAGGATCTGGTAGACTTAGAGTTGTGGATAGAAGGCATGTCCCACAATCTGTGGCTCTTCTTAATTCTTTTGAGGCACTTTCAGAGTGTAGTGATAAGACGGATGTAGGCTCAGACACCATAGTTGAGGAACCACCATCCACTATGCCTAAGGTATGCAGCACTGCAACCAAGGACAAAAATGAAAAGGTGGGACTTGATAGAAGGCAATTGTTGCTGGGTGATTCTATCATAAGAGGTGTTGAGCTGGAGAGTAGTGGTTTGGTGAGATGTCTTCCTGGGGCTACTGCTCGTAGAGATAAGAGACGTATTCTCAATATTGTCAAACAAGCAAAGCAACAAGGGGAAGTGGACGTTCTAGTCCATCTAGGGACAAATGACTTGGCTAGCAATGAGGTTTCTGAGATTAAGGAAGATTTTTGTGTTCTTGGAGGTGAAATACAGCAGATTGCGTCCACTGTGTCATTCTCTGAAGTTTTGCCTGTGCATAACATTCAAGATAGGCAGATGTGCAATAGGGAATTCAATTTGTGGCTTCGGGAATGGTGTCGGGAGCAAGGATTTGGCTTTGTGTCCCATGATAGCTCTAATTGGAGCAGAAAGGAACTGTATAAAAAAGATGGTTTGCATCTTACTCATAGGGGAACATATGTTCTCAGTGAGAAGTTCAAAGGTTTCACAAAGAAATATTTAAACTAGGAGGGGGGGACAAAAAAGGGTAAAAAACAATCTGCCCGATTGTCCCCCAAAACTAAATCGGAGGGTGCAAGCAACATGCGAGGTAAAAAATGACAAGCTCAGAGTCGTGTCTACAAATGCTCGCAGTTTAGTCAATAAAATCAATGAACTAGAGGCAATGATGGCAGCTGAAAAAGTAGATTTAGTGGCGGTTACTGAGACATGGTTCAGTGAGAAAAATAACTGGGACATAACAATACCGGGGTACTCTTTATATAGAAAATACAGAGAAGGTAGGAAAGGAGGAGGAGTGGCCCTGTATGTGAAAAACAACATAAAAACGAACCAAATAAAAGTGAGCGAGGTGAACATAGAGTCAGTTTGGGTTACGCTAACATTTGGCAATCATACAGTAGCTCATGTAGGTGTGATCTATAGACCCCCTGGACAAGCAGAAGAACTAGATAATCTGCTGGTTCAGGAAATAGCCAAAATGGCAATGAAGGGGGACGTTATTATCATGGGGGACTTTAATCTTCCTGATGTGAACTGGAAAACCAAAACAGCTGGGTGCACCAGGAGTACAAATATTCGAAACTCCCTACTGGGATTATCTCTAACACAAGTAGTTGAAAAGAGGCCATATTGGATTTAATACTCACAAATGGAGGTTTGGTATCGGACGTTGTTGTAGGTGAAAATTTGGGATCTAGTGATCACCAGTCAGTATGGTTTAATATAACAACAGGGATGGAGCCGCACCACACAAGAACGAAAGTTTTAGACTTTAAAAAAACAGATTTTTCTAAAATGAGATTTTGTGTGAAGGAGTCATTATCAGACTGGAGGAGTTTAAAGGGAGTCCAGGAGAAATGGGATTATTTAAAGGAAGCATTATTGAAGGCCACAGGAAATTGCATTCGGCTTGTTAGCAAAAAAAAAAAAGGAAGAAACCACTGTGGTACTCTGCAGAAGTGGCCAAAATAGTGAAGAACAAAAAGACAGCATTCAATAATTATAAAACAACTCAGAGTGAAGAAGATAGGCAAACCTATAAGATTAGGCAGACAGAGGCAAAGCAATTTATAAGAGCTTCCAAAGCACACGCGGAAGAGAAAATAGCTCAGTCAGTAAAAAAGGGGGACAAAACATTTTTTAGATACATAAACGAGAAAAGAAAAGTAAAATAAGGATTAGTTAGATTAAAAACAAAGGAAGGAAGGTATGTAGAAGAGGATAAAAGTCTCGCTGACTGCCTCACTGAATATTTTTGTTCAGTCTTTGCAGAAGAAAAGGAAGGAAAGGGACCTCAGTTAGGAGAGAACACTAAAGAGACATTTACATATCAGTTTACAGAGGAGGAGGTTCTACAGCAGCTGTCTAAAGTAAAGACAAATAAGTCAATGGGGCCTGATGGGATCCACCCTAAATTATTAAAAGAGCTCAGTGATGTAATAGCAAAACCGTTAACAGATTTATTTAACCAATCCTTGTTAACGGGAGTCGTCCCAGAAGACTGGAAATTAGCAAATGTTGTGCCCATTTACAAGAAGGGTAGCAGGGAGGAATCGGGGAACTATAGGCCAGTTAGTCTTACGTCAGTAGTGGGGAAATTAATGGAAACCATGTTAAAGGAAAGGATTGTTGAACATCTAAAAACACATAGATTACAGGATCAGAAACAACATGGGTTTACCTCAGGGAGATCATGCCAAACTAATCTTATTGATTTTTTTGATTGGGTAACAAAAATAATAGACACAGGTGGTGCAGTAGACATTGCTTATTTAGATTTCAGTAAGGCTTTTGATACTGTTCCGCATAGAAGGCTTATCAATAAATTGCAATCTTTGAGTTTAGATTCCAATATTGTTGACTGGATTAGGCAGTGGCTGAGTGACAGACAACAGAGGGTTGTGGTAAATGGAGTTTATTCGGCACAAGGTCTTGTTACCAGTGGGGTACCTCAGGGGTCAGTACTTGGACCCATTCTCTTTAATATTTTTATTAGTGATATTGCAGAAGGTATTAATGGTAAAGTATGTCTTTTTGCTGATGACACAAAGATTTGCAACAGGGTTGACGTTCCTGGAGGATCAGCCAAATGACAAATGATTTAGGTAAACTAAAAAAATGGTCGGAGTTGTGGCAATTGAGTTTTAATGTGGATAAGTGCAAGATAATGCACCTGGGACGTAAAAACCAAGGGCTGAATATAGAATATTTGATACAGTCCTAACCTCAACATCTGACGAAAGGGATTTAGGGGTCATTATTTCAGAGGATCTAAGGGTAAGTAGTCAATGTAATAGAGCAGCAGGAAATGCTAGCAGAATGCTTGGTTGTGTAGGGAGAGGTATTAGCAGTAGGAAAAGGGAAGTGCTCATGCCACTGTACAGAGCACTGGTGAGACCTCACTTGGAGTACTGTGTGCAGTACTGGAGACCGTATCTCCAGAAGGATATAGACATCTTAGAGAGAGTTCAGAGAAGGGCTACTAAAATGGTGTACGGCTTGAAGGAGAAAAGTTACCAGGAAAGGCTTAATGATCTTAACATGTACAGCTTGGAAAAAAGACGAGACAGAGGAGATATGATAGAAACATTTAAATACGTAAAGGGAATCCACAAGGTAGAGGAAGGGAGTATATTTAAAAGGAAACAAAATAGCAAAACAAGAGGACATAGTCTTAGATTAGAGGGGCAAAGGTTTAAAAATAACATCAGGAAGCATTATTTTACTGAGAGGGTGGTGGATACATGGAACAGTCTTCCAGTAGAAGTGGTAGAGGCCAAAACAGTAATTGAATTTAAGCAAGCATGGGATAGGCATAAGGCTATCCTAAACAAAAGATAAATCCAGGTTAAGTATCCATGTAATTGGGCAGACTAGATGGGCCGAAAGGTTCTTATCTGCCGACATTTTTCTATGTTTCTATGCCATGTCGGTAATCAAATCTCAAGGCAGTACAACAAGGTTGTGTTAGTGTGTGACATTTTTGGCCAGGCAGGAAGTGTAGAATGTGCACAGTCAAATTCATGGCCACAAATATGTTGACAAATTTATGACAAAGGGTCCATAGAAATGTCAATACATTTATGTACATATAATTTTAACCCTTTCGCTGCTGAGGCGTTTCACGCCTCTGTGCTGAGGTCATATTTACCGGTTTTGCTCATCATGTTTAAACGTGTTTTGAAGGCTTATTTTAGTATATGACCCAGACATATTATATATTGTTCTTTCCGTCAGACTCGGTAGATTCATAATATGTCATTATTATATGTATACGTTATGTCATGTCTGTATATTATAACAAAAAATGCAATAAAATATGTATTTTCAATAATTTACAACGTGTAAAGTGTTTTTTTTCACATTTTAACATGCGAGCAATTGCGGTTATATTTTGTATGGGGTACGCTTGTTAAAAAAATTAGAGATGGGGTCTCGTTACATTTTTTTTTGGGGAAAATTACACGATTTTTAACAAACGCACCGCATACAAAAATCGTTAGTGCAGCATCATTGTTCACATTATAATTGAAATGGAAACAATATTGCTGCATTAACGAACCAAAAAAAATAAAAAATAAATGTTTATTTAATTTTTATAATTTTTTTTTTAAATATATTTTTATTTTTAATTTTTTTTAAAAACTTTTTTCACTGTAGTGTTTGGTATCGTTGGAACGGCCATGCTCTGGCCGATCCAACCATACCAAACCTTAACCCCTAGCTGCCACGGATCGGGAGATAGGGAGTTCATTGGAACTCCCTATCTCCACCGTTGGTGGCAGTTAGGGGTTAACTCTAGGACTGGCGTCATCGTGCTATGCACGATGACGCCAGTCCTCAGGGGGAGTTCCCGGAGGCTTGGCCGACATCCAAGATGTCGGACAGCTCCGGGAAAGGATCACGAACCGGCGCTTTTCATCGCCGATTCGCGATCCAGCTCCCCAGGGGTTAATGCCAGGCACCATTTGGAAGGGCAGGCTGTGCCCTTCCAAATGGTGCCTGGGTTAACCCCCGCAACGCCGCCGATCGGGAGGGAGAGAGGTCCGAAGGACCTCCCCCCCTCCCTTTCAGGCGCCTCCTCCGCACATGCGGGGGGGGGCGCCTGAATTAGGTGTCATCGCGCTGTCGCAATGACACCTAATTTCACCGGCGGCAGTTCCGGATGCTGGGCTGACATCGAGGATGTCAGCCCGCACCAGGGGGGCCAGCGATCGGCCGGAACCCGGCCGAACGCTGACCCCAAAGGGAGGACGCGCTCAGCGTGTCCTCCGCATACCAGCAGCCATGCGGAGGACGCGCTGAGCGCGTCCTCCACATCGAAGTGGTTAACAGTGTGGAAACCAAGCAATACATAATTAACTTATTAACGTAAAGCAACGCACACAAACAGGAAAATATAGAAAAAATAGAAAATTTATTTACAACATGGGGAAGGGAAGGGAACATGCCAAGGATGGCAAACTGCCCAACAGGGGCACAAACAACACAAACAAACATACAATGGCGGCCATCTTCCAAGCCAGGCGAACATCTTGTTCAGAGTATTGGTTCACTCACTGGAGAATTACTGGCATTTGAGGAGATGTTGGAGCTGGTCCGCATCTTAGATTACAAAGATTATGACTGCAGTAAGGGCCCTTACGGCAGGAAGAATAATTTTAGAAAGGATCGTATCATTGACAAGCTACACGCACCACCATCCTGGAGGTGTTTGGGAAAGACGGGGACGAAAGACCAGATCAGAAAACGCTGGTCCGACCTCAAAGCAGGCGAGCAGGAGCAGCTGAGGCACATCCGTATTGAGTATTGTCTGTCTTACTGCCGCTCCAGGATGTCCGCGGTGTTGTTCAGGTGCTCCCGCAGTTCCTGCAGCAGTTCCTGGATGGCATCGAGTGTTCTGACTGCCAGGCGTAGCTCGCCAATCGCCTCCCGATTGCTAGGTCTGGCTTCTTCTATATATCCAATAAATGAAAGAAGGAAAATACAGTAAGTAAAGCAGGTTTCTATTTTTGACTGAAAGTCTTGAAAAAATATAACAGTAGTATATACCAGTGCTGGCGGCCTCCTGAGGCTCCGACTCCTCTGACTCCTCCCCCACCACCACCGTCTGCATATCCAGTGCTATATGTAAGAAGTTAAAGAAATAAAAAATACAGTAAACAACAAAACTGATTTATTTTTGAACAAAAGTCGATGCAAAATACAACAGTAAAAAAAAAAACCTGGACTGGCGGCCTCCTGCTGCACCGGCTCCCTCTCTCCATCATCGCCATCCTCCTCTTCCTCCTCTTCCTCCTCCTGCTCCTCTTGTGCTATACATAAAAAAATTTAATTAAAATACAGTAAACAAAAAAATTTCTGTTTTTGACCAAAAGTTGTTGCTAAATAAAACAGTATATACCAGCGCTGGTGGACGCCCGTGGCTCCTCCTCCTCCTCCACTGGGGCACTGGTGCCCGCCGGGGCAGATTCTGCGGCCTTCTTCTTCCTGTCTTCTGCCAAATCCAAAAAATATAACACGTAAATAATGCAGACTGGAAAAAATGGTATATCTATACACTATATTGCCGAAAGTATTGCGACACCCCTCCACTACCCCACTACCAGCTTGACCCACCACTACTCCCATCTCATAGGTCTAAAGTCACAAAATATTTATTTATTTCCTCTGCACAGATATATGTAGCGCTGTGTTAAAAATCTTGCTGTGGCAGTACCTATTTTTGGCCACAAGATGGAGACTATCGCGATCAGAGATACTGGACATTGGGACTACAATGCCCGGCATGCTTTGCAAGAAGACAGGAAGTGGGTGGGGACTGGAGACTTACATCCTCTGCCTCGTGGAGAAAGTTCCAGAGCGCGCCAGGGAACAGGAGAAAGCAGATGCACTGAGGAGATCGCGGGAGAACCTAGGCCAAAGCCCGAGGGAGACCCGTTATTCCTGTTTGGGTCACTCAACCTGAGGAGAAGGAGACTTGCCAGAGCCCAGACATTGCTGCAGACCGGCGGAATCTAACGGAGAGCAGGCGGTGAGCTGGACAAGCTGCATGAAGTCAGACAACGGATCCGGCCGCTAGTATCCCCAGTCAAAATCGGGTGGAGAGACGTCCTGGGTCAGCGGAGCCTAAAGCAATCGTCGGATGGGTGAGAGGCCTCCAAGGCTGTTTTATGATTAAAGGACGCTATGCTGTTTTCTCTTTAAAGTCCACAGGCCCCAACTGACTAGTCGAAGACCTTCCTTTAATAAACTCACTGGCCAGTTGAACAGTACCCGGGTACCACACACACATATACACCTTTCACATTCTGGGACTTAACTTGTGCAGGACTCATTTCCTTTTACGAATCGGAACAGGGGTTACAGATAAAGATACGTTCCGAATATATTTTTCCTCTTTTTCCGCTGCGCGTTTACCGTAATACGAAGGGATTGTATGTTTGGGGTTTTTGCTACGTGTCCCCTTTTCTGAACTATCGGGAAATTGCATTGCTTTTATGTTCAGTTGCGAATATTTTATTTTCCGAAATACGAAGCCTCGTGTTTCGTTTCTTTTCCGCTACGCGTTTTACCGTGATACGAAAATACTGTAATAATACTTGTGAATACCGTGTCTCGACATCTGCTCAAATATTTCAGTAAACTATTTAAATGATAAAAACTCACAACTGTGTTGGAGTATATTTATTCCCTAGTGCGGGGAGACTGACCCGTGGTTCATTTTCAGCGGCTCCTCCGGGAGTGAGCGCTACACGTGGGGGCTCGTTTCCGGGATCCAGTCTCTGGAAAAAACGCATCTAAAGGGTTAAATATGGATCCAGACACTGTTGCCGAGTGGTGTGGGGAGCATAGTAGCCAGTCAGAATGTTGTATAGTTATGGATATTCCAGCAGACACTTGGGCTGAAGATCAGATTCGCCAGGCCGTGGCCACGCTAGCACCAGATCATCGGGGGTTAATACTGGACATTGAAAAAAACCCAGATACTTCTCACATGTATGTTCTTCTCGAATGGAGAAAGGGTGTTCCGCCATGTTTTCAGGGCACGAGCGTGAAACTGGCCGAAGAGGTGGAAGTCCAACTAATTAAGCCAAGTACGCCACGTGGCGAATCCGCAAGTGTTTCCGCGCCTAGTCCGTTGGCCATGATAGGGCCTGAATTTATCGTGGCTATTGGAGATCTACTGGCTAAATGTCAGAAAACAAGCCCTCCTCACACTAACTTCGGTTATCGACGGTTAAGAAATTTTACAGGAAACGTACCAACTCCGGCGGGAGAAGAAACTTTTGAAGAATGGGTGGAACAGGCGATGCAGGCTCTGGATGAGTGGGATGTCCCTGAGGCCCAGAAAAAGGAAAGGATCACCGAGAGCTTAAAGGGACCTGCGTCAGAAGCGGTGAGGAACCTAAAACTGAGTAGAAAAGATTGTACTGCTTTAGATTATTTAAACGTTCTTGAAGAAGTTTTTGGGCGAAATGAAAAGGCGGCCGAATTGGTATATCAGTACGAACACACCTATCAGAGAAGAGGTGAAAGGATGACCGAGTACATGAGGCGCCTGGATAAGATTCTACACCAGATACTCCTGAAGAAAGGGGCCGAACCGGCCGAAGTAGATAAGATCCGAATAAAACAGATCCTGAGGGGCTCTCAACCTCTAGATCCAGTGATGATGCAGCTGAGAAGCAGAGCAGGTAACCAAGAGTTAAAGTACCTGGAACTGATCCGAGTTGTACGAGAGGAAGAGGCTTTACTAGAAGAGAAATCTTTCAGGCGGGGGGAAAGGGCTTATGCACAACCTGTGAGACATAATGACGGCCTGCAACCTGAGAGCGACTCTCTAGATACCTATGGATCTGACGAGGACGAACAAGAACATCTAGTTGTTTTTAAATCTACAGAGAAGGCTGCCAAAGAGTCGAACCTCCCTGAACGGGGTGAATTGTCCAAAACCGTCAAGAAAGTTCAGGAAGCTCAAGTTGAATTGCAACAAGCGCATGCGGAACTGTGCCGGGTATTGATGAAGGTGACAGAGATGCAGGCAGAAATGCAGAAATTCCTCACAGGTATGCAGACGACGGGAGTTGCTGTGGCGTCTGGTCCAAATCCTTCAACCAAATCTCAACAAGCAACTACGTCTCCGCTCTCTAAGAAGAGATGTTTCGGTGTGGAGAAATGGGCCATTTCCGCGCACAGTGCAAAGGCCGAAAGCCTGAGAAGGATAGAGTCAAGGGACTGTTGGAAGCCCTGGAAGGACTGTTATCTACCTCACCGGCGGGAAACGCCAGTGGGCACCAGTAAAGGAGCAACCTGAGTGCCCGAGGGTTGAACCCCGCTCCAGAAACCAAGCAAAGACTAAGAGGGCGAGAAGGCCCAAAGCCGAGCCAACTGTAGAGCCTGCCAGGACTGAAAGAGTCACTCCCTTAGCATCCGGGTCTACGTCATGGGGAAGCAATGCACGCCAAAAACCTGCACGGGCCAAGAAAAAGGCCAGGGTACAGCAAACTGGGTCTAAGCGTCCGGATATCGCCACAAAATTTCCCGACCAACTGATAGGTCCTTCTCCTGTTGTGCCAATCCAAGTGGAAGGAGTCTACACCAAAGCCCTGTTGGATTCAGGGGCTCAAGTGACATTGATCTACAGAGACTTCTATGAGAAACACTTAAAGCACATTCCTTTGCAAGAATTGAAGGATTTGGAAATATGGGGTATCGGCACTGAGAAACTCCCTTATGACGGGTACCTGCAGGTGAAGTTGGAGATCGGATCTGAAGTCATCGGGCAGTCTGGGGTTGTGATGCATTGGCTATTGTGTGTCCTCGACCCTCGGGTGCGAACAGAAGCTCCCTGATAGTGGGGACGAATACTGACCTAGTGCGGCGTCTTCTGACGCCTATCGTGTTGGAAGAAGGTTCAACTCAAGGAGTACACCCAATGTTACGTCCGGTCTATCAGAGGATGGTCGAAGAACGAAAGGCACCTGCCGAGGTGGGAAGACTGTGGAGACTGGGTGGAACAGAGAAGGTTCTGCAAGCAGGAGAAGTAGCGAGTTTCCGGGCTTCAGTCAAGTTGAATGGATCGCAACCAGGCCCCTATGTGGTGCTGGGAACCGATTTTGATCATGGGAGTGAAACCGGAGTCGAAGTAATTCCTGAGATAATCTCCACCAAAGCTCTGAAGAGAACACGAGGAAGAGTCTCGGTCAGCGTATGCAATGTGACGGATTCTCCAGTAGTCCTTAAAGCACGAATGCCTATCGGGCAAGTAGAGTCTGCTACACCCCTCTCTACCGATTGTAGAGGGGGAGTGGGTAAAGAGATTCCAGATGAAAGATTCTACCCCAAAGACGCTCCCATTTCACCTGAGTGGAAGAAACGTCTTCAGTCTCAAGTCCTAAAGTGGAAGGAATTGTTCTCGAAAGATGAGTTCGATGTGGGCCTAGCTAAGAGTACTGAGCACCGCATTCGGTTACAAGAAGACAAGCCGTTTCGTGAAAGATCAAGGCGAGTTCCGCTGGGAGACTTGGATGATCTGCGAGAGCAACTGAATGAATTGCAAAGAACCAAGGTGAATCAAGAGTCCAGGAGTCCGTATGCATCTCCCATAGTGTTGGTCCGGAAGAAAAATGGTTCTGTCCGCCTATGTATAGACTACCGCACATTGAACCGGAGAACCATTCCCGATCAATATGCCACTCCTCGGATAGAAGATGCCCTACAGTGTTTGTCTGGAGGAAAGTGGTTTAGTGTACTAGACCTGCGAAGCGGGTATCACCAGATACCGATGCATCCTGAAGACAAGGAGAAAACTGCGTTCATCTGTCCACTGGGGTTCTTTGAATTCAACAGGATGCCTCAAGGCCTTACGGGGGCTCCAGCCACGTTCCAACGGTTGATGGAGAAGACAGTCGGGGATATGAATCTAATCGAAGTATTAGTGTACCTGGATGACATAATTGTGTTTGGGAAGACTCTGGAAGAACATGAGCAACGTTTGGAGAAGGTCTTGAAGAGGCTCCATGAAGAGGGGCTGAAACTGTCTCTAGAGAAATGCCAATTCTGTCTACCGTCTGTTACGTATTTGGACATGTGGTCTCAGCAGAAGGTGTTTCAACAGACCCTCGGAAGTTGGAGGCCGTAGCTTCTTGGCCTAGACCCCGAAACGTCACTGAGCTTAGATCTTTCTTGGGATTCTGTTCATACTATCGAAGATTTGTGGGAGGATTCGCGAAAATAGCTCAACCACTGAACAAACTCCTGCAGAAGGAAACCACAGAAGAAGGCTGCAAGGTCTCTGACAAAAACCCGTCAGCTCCGGGGCCAAGGAAAGCTCGAGAGTCTATACAAGGTGAATGGACTAGTCAATGTGAAGGAGCTTTCGTAAAGCTGAAAGAGAGCCTAACCCGAGCTCCTGTTTTGGCCTATGCGGACCCTCACAAGCCGTATGAACTACATGTGGATGCCAGCCGAGAAGGTCTGGGAGGAGTCCTATATCACGAGTATGGTGGATTGCTGAGGCCTGTGGCGTACGTGAGCCGGAGCCTTACGCCTTCAGAGAAGAACTATCCTACTCACAAGCTGGAGTTCCTAGCCTTGAAGTGGGCAGTGGTGGACAAGTTGAAAGACTATCTGTATGGAGCTGAGTTCGTGATCAAGACGGATAACAATCCTCTTACCTACATCCTTACTACCGCAAAACTGGACGCAACGGGACATCGGTGGTTGGCCGCTCTGTCAGGGTTTTGGTTCAGCCTGAAGTATCGCCCTGGGGTGAATAATCGAGATGCTGATGCGTTATCGAGAAGACCCTACACTACAGAATGGACTCAGTTGACTCCAGACGGGGTGCAAGCTTTGTGTCAAGGAACAGAGCGCCGGGTCAAAGGAGGGATTGAAGCAGAGGCCATAGGAGTTATGGCTGCGGCTGTTCCTGAGTTCTACTGTAACCCTACGCAGTTAAGGGATGAAAGTTTACCTACCTTTTCGAGACAGGACCTGAAAGCGGATCAGGCCAGAGACCCTTTAATTGCCTTGACTATAAAGGCCCTGTCTGCAAACCAGTGAGAGATTTTGTTAACCAACTCCCCGAGTGGAGCCAGATTGGTCTACAAAGAGTGGGAGCGGTTAAAGATGTTGGATGGGGTGGTCTACCGAAGGGGCCCCTCAACCAACTCTGAAGAGATTCAACAGTTATTCCTCCCTACTAAACATAGGGAGAGTGTGCTGCGATCACTACATGATGATCATGGACATTTGGGTGCAGAGAGAACTTTTAAGCTGGTGCGAGATAGGTTCTATTGGCCGTGTATGAGGGCTGAAGTAGAAAGTTATTGTCATTCCTGTCTGAGGTGTATTCAGAGAAAGACTCTACCGACCCGAACTGCTCCAATGAGCCATCTGCAGAGCCAGGGACCCATGGATTTGGTGTGCATTGACTTCTTGTGCTTAGAGCCGGATGCTAGTGGGCAAGGGAACATTCTAATAGTGACTGATCATTTCACTCGTTACGCCCAAGCTTTTTCCACGAAAGATCAACGCGCTCCGACTGTAGCCAAGGTGTTGATGGAAAAGTTCTTTGTTCACTACGGACTACCAAGGAGGATACACTCTGATCAGGGTAGAGACTTTGAAAGCAGACTGGTGGGGCAGTTGTTAGAGCTGTTGGGAATCCAAAAGACCCGAACCACACCATATCACCCTCAAGGTGATGCTCAGCCTGAAAGATTTAATCGCACACTGCTAAACATCCTGGGGACCTTGTCGAATGTGGAGAAGCAGAGTTGGAGTCGTCACATAGCTACTCTGGTGCATGCATATAACAGTACGGAGAGCGATGCAACTGGATATTCACCGTACCGTCTTATGTTCGGAAGGGAGGCTCGACTGCCGGTTGATTTGGCATTTGGGTTATCCCTAGACCAGACATCAGTAGCTTCCCATAGAAACTACGTGGATAGACTTCGAAAGAATCTGGCTTCTGCTTTTGAACAGGCCCATTTGACCTCGGGAAACAGGGAGCAAAGAAACAAAAGGAACTATGACCTGAAAGTTCGAATACAAGATCTACAACCCGGTGATAGGGTTCTATTGAAGAACTTGGGTGCTGCTGCGAGACACAAGTTGGCGGATAGGTGGAGTTCCCAGGTTTACATTGCCTGCAAACAACTGCCGGGTTTACCAGTGTATCAGATTCGCCCGGATGGAAAGGCTGGGCCTCTTAAGAACTGGCACCGAAATCATTTGTTACCTTTGAGAGAGGCTGTAAGGATGCCAGTTGGGGACGAATTGCCTCGGCCAAATCCGCCTGTTCCATGTTTGCCTCCTGTTACTCGGTCTCAACAGACCCGGGTTGCCGAAGAGAGCGAAAGAGACAGTGAAGAAGAGAGTTATTGTCTAGATTGGATGCGTTCGCCGGAGCCTGAAGAGGTTGTCGTTGTCCCTGAACGGTGGGAGAGTAATTTGAGGCCTGAAGCTCCTGAATTCTTGTTGGAAGTCCCTGAGACTGTTGATATCCCTGAGCCTCTTGAATTTCAGTTGGAAGTCCCTGAGGCTGTGGGGATCCCGGTAGCTCCGGAGGCTTATTCAGGTGATTATAGTTCTATGCCTTCACTGGAGGGATCATACTCTGAAGAAACGTCTGCTCCAGTGATAGAGAGAAGAATTGAGCCAACGCCTATAGTACTTCCACCTGAAGAGGAACTGATTGAGCCAGAACCAAAACGCTCTGTTCGACCGCCCCAACGACTCACCTACGACTCACCAGGACATAGCACTGAAGAGGCCATCACCACGGTGCGGAGGTTGCCCGAAGTGTCTGCTATGCTAGCTGAGGTTGCCCAAAATATGAGTCAACTTGAGGAAGTGTTCCTAACCCACTGCCTGTATGCTGCTGAACCTGTACATGTTATGTAAACTGTATTCAAATATTATGGAAATGTAATGTAACTGTTGTACCTCCTTGGAGAGACCCAAGAGTTCTAGGAGGGGGAGAGTGTAGCGCTGTGTTAAAAATCTTGCTGTGGCAGTACCTATTTTTGGCCACAAGATGGAGACTATCGCGATCAGAGATACTGGACATTGGGACTACAATGCCCGGCATGCTTTGCAAGAAGACAGGAAGTGGGTGGGGACTGGAGACTTACATCCTCTGCCTCGTGGAGAAAGTTCCAGAGCGCGCCAGGGAACAGGAGAAAGCAGATGCACTGAGGAGATCGTGGGAGAACCTAGGCCAAAGCCCGAGGGAGACCCGTTATTCCTGTTTGGGTCACTCAACCTGAGGAGAAGGAGACTTGCCAGAGCCCAGACATTGCTGCAGACCGGCGGAATCTAACGGAGAGCAGGCGGTGAGCTGGACAAGCTGCATGAAGTCAGACAACGGATCCGGCCGCTAGTATCCCCAGTCAAAATCGGGTGGAGAGACGTCCTGGGTCAGCGGAGCCTAAAGCAATCGTCGGATGGGTGAGAGGCCTCCAAGGCTGTTTTATGATTAAAGGACGCTATGCTGTTTTCTCTTTAAAGTCCACAGGGCCCCAACTGACTAGTCGAAGACCTTCCTTTAATAAACTCACTGGCCAGTTGAACAGTACCCGGGTACCACACACACATATACACCTTTCACATTCTGGGACTTAACTTGTGCAGGACTCATTTCCTTTTACGAATCGGAACAGGGGTTACAGATAAAGATACGTTCCGAATATATTTTTCCTCTTTTTCCGCTGCGCGTTTACCGTAATACGAAGGGATTGTATGTTTGGGGTTTTTGCTACGTGTCCCCTTTTCTGAACTATCGGGAAATTGCATTGCTTTTATGTTCGGTTGCGAATATTTTATTTTCCGAAATACGAAGCCTCGTGTTTCGTTTCTTTTCCGCTACGCGTTTTACCGTGATACGAAAATACTGTAATAATACTTGTGAATACCGTGTCTCGACATCTGCTCAAATATTTCAGTAAACTATTTAAATGGATGGAATGTACCACTGCAAAACATGCATGTGTATTCTGCGTCATAGGGATCAACCATTCAGAATCTGCCACCGCTGAGGCAATATTACAAATAATTGGG